>PISX010010313.1:0-71164 GCA_004024625.1 Mellivora capensis
AAGGGCGGAGGGCAAGAAAAAGGGCCCCGGGGTCTCCCCAGGGAAGATGGGAGTGAGGAGGACACAAATCTCTCCAGTTACAAAGCCAGTAGGCGCAGGTGTCTAAAAGGGAATTTGGCCACAGACGCTCTGTCTCCCCTTGCTGGCCACCCGGAGGGGCCTGTGCCACAGCCCTGACAGCTGGCTTCCTGTGAGTTATGGCTCTGACAGTAATGGGTGGCTTCATTAAGACAAAAGCCATTGAACAACTGGCTGCCTCAGAACTATTGCTCCCCAGCCCCACATGCTTTTTTCCAGGAAAGGCCGAAGCCCTGAATGGCTGGTAAGAGAGGCAGATGTCCTCCTCCCCAAGCAGCTGTTTCAGGGCTTCGCCCCTTTTGTTAGCCTTTCCTAGGGCAACCCTAAAAGGCAAACATCTGACCATCTCATCTGCCTTGGGGCTGCACGTTTGGAAAAGACACATTCGTTCGTGCTTTTGACTTCAACTTGTTTCTAATAAGCCACTGGGGAAGGGGGTTGGAGGGGAGGCTGGTTTTGTCTGAGGTGTTTAGGTTTTTATCAAAACTGTGACCCTTATCATTGCCTGTGAAAACGTGTTGACATTCCAGCTGGGAAGGCTGGAAGCTGGGCAGTCCCAGGATCAGAGCAGAAACGGGGTGAGGTCTACATTACAAATTAATGGAAGAGGAAACATGGAGAATCTGACAGAACAAAACATAATGAACTCTTGGGACTCAAGCCCTAGTTTGTGTTTTTATAAAAAGACTTGCTTGCTGTAGTCTTAAAAAAAAAAAAAAAAATCAAAGGCAATGAAAAACATGATCTTAATCGGTAGGAAAAAACACAGGTTGGAAGGTTCATAGTCACCCTGAATCTGGCTTGCCTGGGAATTCTGACTGCATCAATGGCTTGGCCTGGGGTCCCTTAGGAAAACAGAAAACAATAGCTCCTTTTCCGTGTTTTCTTTTTCCTTTGTGGCTGGATTTAGAGGTGGTGCTGCAGGGCGGCTCTGGCTGTTGATGTCCTGGTCTCCCAGTAAGTAACGGCAGTCTTGCCGGGTTGTGTAGCAACACTGTATAATGGGAGAAGAGTTTCTTGTCAGATGGACTGGGGGTGGAAGCCAACTTACCTGCTGTGTTATTCGGCAGGTTCCCTAATCTATTTTCTATCTGTAACAATACCATCTATCTCAGAAGAATTCTGTGAAACTCATGCTAAACTATATACTAAGTAGGACAGTGGGCATTTGAAAAATGTTATTTTTTCACGTCAAGAAGAGAAGGCTCTGATGCCCCGTGGTTCTGAAGATGTCCTGAAATTTGCCATCTTTTCCCACCATCTCAATCCTAGTCTTAGCAAAGCTTACTGTGTATGTCCAAGGCACTGAGGAAGTACATTCTAGACATAGCTCTCCCATTCCAGTGCTATCTTATAAAGTCCGTGGTCTTCTAGAATAACCAAAGTTGCCCAATAGTTTGGACGGGCACTGACAAGATGCCCATCAATAAGACAATAGATGTTTCCAGACATTTTTTTAAAAGATTTTATTTATTCATTTGACAGAGAGAGATCACAAGTAGGCAGAGAGGCAGGCAGAGAGGTGGGGGGGAAGCAGGCTCCCCGCCGAGCAGAGAGCCCCATGCGGGGCTCGATCCCAGGACCCCAGGATCATGACCTGAGCCAAAGGCAGAGGCTTTAACCCACTGAGCCACCCAGGCGCCCTGATGTTTCCAGACTTTTGAAGGTCAAAATGTTTCCCACACTCCCAGGCAGCTCCTCCAGTGGGACTAGTCTTCTGCAACACCTTCAAGGTGGGTCAGCTGATTTACACCAGAAGCAAACCAACAAAGTCCAGGACTGTTAGTTAAGTCCAACAGCAAAGCTAATTTAGGGGAGAGATCCAATTTTCCCGATGACAGGTAAAAGAGTTGAAGAAAATGGACAGTTACCACGTATAAAGAAGAAAAGGTTTTCCTAACCTTTTTTTAAAAAAAGATTTTATTTATTTATTTGACAGACAGAGATCACAGGTAGGCAGAGAGGCAGGCAGAGAGAGAGGAGGAAGCAGGCTCCCCGCTGAGCAGAGAGCCCCATGCAGGGCTCGATCTCAGGACCATGGGATCATGACCTGAGCTGAAGGCAGAGGCTTTAACCCACTGAGCCACCCAGGCACCCCAGGTTTTCCTAACCTTTGAGAGAATTCCTAGGTTGGCCTTTTCAGGTGAATGGGCCCCAAAGCTGCTGGGTGTATTTGTTAAATGGTATATATGTTTTATGTACTTTTTTCTGGTTGTATTTAGTACCTAGCAATACAAAATGGAGGGACCTTAGTTTCTAAATAAGAGACTTAAATTTAACATCTTTAAAACCATGAAATCTCATTTCTGGATGACCTCACAAGCATTAAAAAAAAAAATGCACAAAGATACTCAATCCAGAATTGTTTATAACAGCCAAACCTGGAAACCAACTCATTGTCTGTTAGTCAGGGACCAGCTAGTTAATGTAACAAATATACACACAATGAACTATTGCAAAGATATTAAAACTCATGGGGATCTGCATCTGTTCACAACTAAGGTAACCCACTACATATTCCTGGATGAGAAAAGCTTGTTATAGGAAGATCATGTGTAATACGATCCCATTTGGAAGAAGTACGGTAGGGCACAGCAGTTGTCAAGCTTTCTCATCTCGGGGGTCCTTTACACTAAAAAATTATTGAGGACTCCTACCAACTTTTGTTTCTATGAGATATATAGACCTAGATATCACCTCTTGTACTTGAAAGTAAAACTAAGCCTGCCCCTAAATTTTGCTGTGAACTAAAACTGCTCAAATCTTTAAAGAGACTCCTCAAAAGTGAAAAAATGTTTAAAAATAGCAATAAGGAAACCATTACATATTAACAAAATAATGTATTTTATGAAAACACAGCTATATTCCCCCTCCCAAAAAAATTAGCAAGAAAGGGGGCATTGATTTACATTTAATGTCTGGTTCAAAAGAAGACAGGCAGATTAGCTTCTGCATTATAACAAGTATATTAGGGGCACCTGGGTGGCTTAGTCGTTAAGCTAACCGTCAGCCTTCTGCTCAGGTCATAATGCCAGGGTCCTGGGATCGAGTCCCACATTGGGCTCCCCACTCAGCAGGAAGTCTGCTTCTTCCTCTCTCACTCCCTTTACTTGTGTCCCCCTCTCACTGTGTCTCTATCAAATAAATAAATAAAATACTTTAAAAAATAACAAGTATACTAGTTTGTTAGGACTGTCATAACAAAATACCACAAACTGGGGGTGGCTTCAACAACAGAAATTTATTTTCTCCAAGTCCTGGAGATGAGAAGTCCAAGATTAAGGTGTTGCTAGGTTTGGTTTCTCCTGAGATCTTTCTTCCTGGCTTGCAGATGGCTGCCTTCTTGCTGGGCTATATATGGTCATTCCCCTATTCATGCATATGTCTGATGCTTTTTTTCTTTTGATTGTCAAACAGCCCTTTATTGAACTATTTTCCTTTCTAGTCCTTAACCAGACATTTCACCATACCACTGTTGATGTCACGAAGGCAGCATTCATCCACACTGCAGCCCACGGATCAGGGCAGAGGCAGAAGGAACTACCTCAGTCTGAGCCTGTCTGCCCTGGATGGTCAGTTTCACCAAAATCCTCAGACCCTTCCAATCACCAGGTGCCTTGGTGATGTCATTACCAACCTTTTTAGAAGAAAGACAGGGGTGGGGGGTGGTGGATCTCAGAGGCCAGGGGTCTGAAGTATCCCTAAAAGCCTCAGCCTCATTTTTACCTGATCACCTCTTTAAAGGCCGTATCTCCAAACACAGTCACATTCTGAGCTACTGGGGGCGGGGTTGGGGGTGGGGTGGGGAGGTTTAGGGCTTCAGCATATGAATTCCAAGGGATATAATTCAGCTTGTAACAGCAGATAAAACTGAAAATAGCTAGTAAGAGCACAATAGAAATACTGAGAGCAAACTGAGTTAATGTCTAAAAACATATTACTTATAATATAACCTGCCAACTTATAAAATTCTAGAAAACACAAAAACCTACGAGCACATTTCCATTAACCATCACAGGGATGATGTCACCATGTCACATAGCCTCTGGAAAACTCCACTGTATACTCACGAGAGAACGAGAGTGAAAAAACGAATATCTTATTTTAAGATTTTATTTATTAATTTGAGAGAGAGAGAGAGAATGAGAGAGAGAGAGAGAAAGAATAAGAGAGGAGAGGTCAGAGGGAGAAGCAGACTCCCTGCTGAGCAGGGAGCCGGATAGGGACTCAATCCTGGGACTCCAGGATCATGACCTGAGCTGAAGGCTGTTGCTTAACCAACTGAGCCGCCCAGGCACCCCATACCTTAGTATTTTTAAGAAAACAGTGTGGACCTCACATATAGCCCTAAAAGGTTCTCAGGGATTCCCAGGGGTCCAGAGGCCACATTTGAAGAACTGGTGGTATAAACTGTTATGACCTCAGGCAAATCTCTTAACTGCCTTATGCCCCAGTCTGTAAAATGAGGGTAATGATAATACCAACTTAAGTAGGCTGCTGTAAAGATTAATAAGTTAATACTCAGGGCGCCTGGGTGGCTCAGTCGGTTAAGTGGCTGACTTCAGCTCAGGTTATGACCTCAGGGTCCTGGGATCGAGCCCCACATCCGCCTCCTTGCT
Organism: Mellivora capensis; assembly: GCA_004024625.1. Lineage (NCBI taxonomy): Eukaryota > Metazoa > Chordata > Mammalia > Carnivora > Mustelidae > Mellivora > Mellivora capensis. Next base: position 4,698 of record PISX010010313.1, read on the forward strand.
CACCGAAGGGTGGGGGCAGTAGAGATTGAGATTCTCTCTCTCTCTGCCCCCCTTCCCCTCACTGCTTGCATGTGATCTCTCAAATAATTGAAATCTTTAAAAAAAATAAGTTAATACACAAATTACAAATGTGAGCATTCTACAAATATTAGCTGTTATTTGTGAGACATTATGTAACAATTCGATATGATATGTGCTCAAATGCACAGGGAGTACTTACCTCTGGATGATGAAATGCTTTTTTTTCTTTTTTTAAAGAATTTATTTATTTATTTGACAGAGAGAGATCACAAGTAGGCAGAGAGGCAGGCAGAGAGAGAGAGAGAGAGAGAGGAGGAAGCAGGCTCCCCACTGAAGAGAGCCGGAAGCGGGACTCGATCTCAGGAGCCTGAGATCCTGACCCGAGCCGAAGGCAGAGGCTTAACCCACTGAACCACCCAGGCGCCCCTGAAATCTGTTTTTAAACCACCATCTAAACTGAAGTATAAAATACACACTGAAAAGAGCACAAACTCTAAAGGGTACAGCTGATGACCTGCCACAAGGTGAGTGTATGTGATCTTCTGTTTAAAAGAACACTTTCGGTGCCTGGGTGGCTCAGTGGGTTAGGCCTCTGCCTTCAGCTCGGGTCATGATCTCAGTGTCCTGGGATCGAGTCGCGGCTCTCTGCTCAGCGGGGAGCCTGCTTCCCCCTCTCTCTCTGCCTGCCTCTCTGCCTACTTGTGATTTCTCTCTCTGTGTGTCAAATAAATAAAATATTAATAAATAAATAAATAAAAGAACACTTTAGGCGCCTGAGTGGCTCAGTGGGTTAAGCCTCTGCTTTTGGCTCAGGTCATGGTCTCAGGGTCCTGGGATAGAGCCCTACATCGGGCTCTCTGCTCAGCAGGGAGCCTGCTTCCCACCCCCGCCCCCTGCCTGCTTCTCTGCCTACTTGTGATCTCTGTCAAATAAATTTTAAAAATCTTAAAAAAAAAAAAACACTTTATTAACAACAAGAAAGCTATCAATAAAAACAGCCCTGATGGCAGCCCATCCTCTCGCCTGTGGTGTCCTGGCGTATCCAGGTTCCCTGGAGGCATCAAGGGAGCATCTGAGAGGTGTTCCTCGCTCAGCACCCTGGTGCTGTAGGGTTCCCTTCTGCTCCAGGGAGAGTGGCAGCGCAGGAGTGAATCAGAACAAGCTTTGGGTCTTTACGAAGCTGAATTCTCAGCACTGTCCACTCTAGTAAATTCTGGAGCTCACTTAAACATCACCACCACAAAAAGTGACTTCCACATGTTTCCACTATGTCTGGGACTAACTCCTTGGGTCCCCTCCCAAAAAATAAAGATTATTCTCCTGCGACAAAGTCTCTTATGTAACAACACAGATCTTGTGTGATAACTGCAGTGAGAGACCGTTTTCCCTCCTGCTCCTCAAGGAGCTGATGTGAAGTCAGTGTCTCAAAAAACCGCCTGGGAATGATGGGAGCTGCGTTTTAGTGTTATTCCAGTGCAGAATGAATTGCTAAGTGATATTATTAAAGGAGATTTGTTTATAAACACAAGTAGCAAATCTTCCAACATGTATCCCACTACAAGTTGGCAGGAGGGGATCCCGAATCTTGGAAAATTACAACTTACAAGGTTCTAGGAAACACAAAAATACCGAAGTACATGCTCCATTAACCATCAGAATGAAGATGTCTCTAAGTCATGTAGCCTCTGGAAAAACCCACTGTAGAGTTGTGAGAGAAGGAGAATGAAAAAGGTAAATTACTTGTGAAAAATTACTTAGTAATACAATAGGTCCTTAAGTGCAGTTATCTCTAAATTCTTTTAAGAATTTAGGACTTGGGGGATGCCTGGTTAGCTCAGTGGGTTAAGCCTCTGCCTTCGGCTCAGGTCATGATCTCAGGGTCCTGGGATCGAGCCCCACATCGGGCTCCCTGCTTGGTGGAGAGCCCACTTCTCCCTCTCCCTCTGCCTGCCTCTCTGCCTACTTGTGATCTCCCTATCAAATAAATAAATAAAATCTTTAAAAAAAAAAAAGAATTTAGGATATACAAGGTTACATCTTCCAAAGATAAAACTTAAAAAAAAGATTTACCGGAAACACAGGTCATACATCTCTGACATTGAAAATAAGATCTTTACTTTACATTGAAAATAAGATCTTTACTTCCAAATCTTTACTTCCTGGGGGCCAAGGCTGCCGGGCGGCAGGTGTCGGAAAGAAACCATGAGAGAGAAGTGCTGGGATGAGATGAGGACACCGAGCTCCACTTTTCAGTATGATTCCTTGGAGCACTCCTTCCTACGTGCCATCTAACCTCTGGCGGTAAACGAGGTAAAACCTCAACTTAAATAAAAATAAAAAACAAACGTTCCTAGAAGAAAGCATCTGGGGTCGAAACCACCTGCAGGCACTCTTATGTAAGCTCTGGATAAATGATACAGTGATGCTAGGGCGTCCGCGAGGGCAGCATGGTGTCCCAACACGCCCCGACAAAGGGGGTCAAGCTAAAACTGTGCAATGATACTAGAGAAAAACACAGTGGCTTTGGAAATTCATTTATTCACAAATGATCTGTGCAGTCACACTGAGGAACAAATCCAAGCGGTACACACAGCCCTTACTGTGTGGCAGCCTTAATGCACAGGGTTCAGAAGGAGACTTCTCAAACGGAGAGAATCAAAGTAAGAGTAAGGAATGAAGGGAAGACAAAGAGGGGACAGGGAGGAAGAGGGATGTGAAGAGGAGGAGATGAGGGTGAGCCCAAGGCCGGAGCTCCCCAGCAGAGCACGTGGTGGGACTGATGGGTCGGGGAAGCTGTGCTGCAAGCAAGGAAAAAGGAGCTTCTGCAGCTGCCCTTGTCCCAGGGAACCCCGCATCCTCCTGCCCCTCTCCTCGCTGTTTCTACTGCTGCTGCCCTGAAGGAAATATAAAAGAGCCATGATGCCATAATGCCATCAGGGGCCTGGGAAGCCTGGAGGGTAGGGGAAGGTTAAGGAACGGGAAACTAACACACATAAAAAGTTCAGAAGAGGACAGACCAAAGTAAAAGATAAAAACTTTATTTTGCTAAAGGTAAAATTCTGAGCATTAAAGGAACTAATAGCAGAATTGCAAAGAGATCCCTCTACACTCATGTTCACTGAGCACTATATCCACAACAGCCAAGGGGTCAAGGAACCCAAGTGCTCAGTCGTGGCTGGAGAGATAAACCAAACGTGGTGTACATGTATAGAGGAATATCATTCGGCCTTTTTAAAAGGGAGGGAATTCTGACAAGTGCTACAACATGGATAAACCTTGAGGATGTTTTGCTAAAGTGTAGTAAGCCAGTCACAAAAAGACAAATACTGTATGATCCCACTTCCATGGGGTATCCAAAGTAGTCAAATTCATAGAGAAAGTAGAAGGGTGGTTGCCAGGGACCTGGGGGAGAAGGAAATGGAGTTGTTAATGGGTATAGTTTCAGATTTGCAAGATGGGAAAGTTCTGGAGATGTTTCAGAACAACGTGAGGACACGTAACAGTGCGGAACTGGACAGTAACAAATGGTTAAAATGGTAAACCATATGTTGTGTGGTTTTTACCATATTAAAAAAGAACTTCTGGGTCGTGATTAAAAGTTAAGGTACAGGGGAACCTGGGTGGCCCAACTAGTTGAGCATCTGCCTTTGGCTCAGGTCGTGATCCTAGGGTCCTGGGATCGAGTCCCGCATCGGGCTCGCTGCTCAGCAGTGAGTCTGCTTCTCCCTCTCCCACTCCCCCTGCCTGTGTTCCCTCTCTCGCTGTCTCTTTCTGTCCAATAAATAAATAAAATCTTAAAAAAAAAAAAAGTTAAGGTACAGGGACCCCAGGGTAGCTCAGTGGATTAAGTATCCGACTTCTGATTTCACCTCAGGTCATGATCTCAGGGTCGCTGAGACTGGACTTCGTGCTCAGCGCAGAGTCTACTTGGGTTTTCTCTCTTCCCCTATCCCTCCGCCCCTGCTCTGCTCGCTCTCTCTCTAAAATAAAATCTTCAGGGCGCCTGGGTTCAGTGGGTTAAGCCTCTGCCTTTGGCTCAGGTCATGATCCAGGATCCTGGAATTGAGTCCCGCATCAGGCTCTCTGCTCGGTAGGGAGCCTGCTTCCTCCTCTCTCTCTCTCTCTGCCCACCTCTCTGCCTACTTGTGATCTCTCTCGGTCAAATAAATAAATAAAATCTTTTTAATAAATACATAAAATCTTTAAAAAAAGTTTAGGTCTAAAGGGAAGTAAAAATCAAACCTTCTAAAAACTGCAGACATTTGATTTAGGTGGAGAGAGTAACAAAACCAGGTCTTTAATTCTCTTTTAAAGTACTACTATGAAAAAGTTTAATGGCTGTAGCAAAATCCATAAGTGTATAAGAAATAATGTGAATCTCAGCTCCAATGGGCTTGAGACGTACATTTCCAGAGAAGAGCTTCAGAAAGAAAGGCAGACCCTGTGAAAGACAAACAAGCCACGGGTTACACCACCTTGTACCTGCAGCCACCTTAGCTGACAGTTTGAGGACTGGGGACAACCATGAGAGACCATGGTTTGTTTGGGGAACCACCCAGGAAAGTCACCATCCAAATTTCTCCCTCCCTCTTCGGTAATTCAAACAAAGGTATTTTCCCTCAGTACCCGGTGAGGATGTTCAACTTCTAGCACTTCCCAAGATCCACCTCAGGAGAAGTCAATTTGCCCACAGGAAGCGTAGTTTCCAAAGCTGTCTACCGTGAACCTCTGAGAGATGTGAATTGAATTGAGTTTCAGGGTACCAAAATAGAAGTTCTCAAAGAGCTGAAAAGAAAGAATACAAACCCACAGTGAATATCCAAAGGAAACTACAGATGAAAATAGCAGCTATCAGATTCTCTTGTAAAAACACTACAACAATCCCAACAAACCTCTCGTGCTTTTTTGCAGTGTTTGTTCTGAAAAATGATCCTGGAGAGAAGGGACGGGAGTGGGAGAGAACAGAACAGAAGCTCTTCTCTCTGGTGCATTTTAAAACCCCCACTGATGAAAGACACTAAGGAAAGAGGGCTGAAAGGTCAATTCCAAAATTTATCTACTAAGCACCCATGACCAAGAACTTGTAACAAATATCCTGGGGCTACACTCTGAGTCACAGCACCTAACAAAGCTGCTTGACGACTTTCAGTTCCTGACTCTACAGGGTCAGTATTTTGTTACAGCCAGGACAAAATTTGATTGCATTCCTCTACCTAGTCAACAACATGTAGTAGAAGCGCCCATTAAAATAAATAGAAGATAAGGCTCCTAACCCACCAGTGATTCTGCCAACCCCAAGAGGAATCCAGAACATTCAGGCATACCAAGCAGCCTTCTACTGGACGATATCACACGTGCAAATGATAATATTTATCAAAAAATCTTTTACTCAGGCACCTGGGTGGCTCAGTGGGTTAAAGCCTCTGCCTTCAGCTCAGGTCATGATCCCAGGGTCCTGGGATCAAATCCCGCATCAGGCTCTCTGCTCAGTGGGGAGCCTGCTTCTCTCTCTCTCTCTCTGCCTGCCTACTTGTGATCTCTCTCTGTCAAATGAATAAATAAAATCTTTAAAAAAACAAAACAAAAACCTTTTACTCAACTTGGACTGAAGCCAGCATCCTAAAGTAAATGCTCTTTACTACAATTCTCTACTTTAAAAGCTTTCAAGTGTGTCAGACGGAGGGATGAGCTACACTCTGAGAGGGACCTGTCCTCGTGATTAGCACATTTATAAGGCAGAATCCAAAACGACCTCAGGGTGCATCTCAGATGGGCGCCTGCGTGACTCGGTTGGTCCAGCGTCTGCCTTTAGTTCAGTTCATGATCCCAGGGTCCTGGGATCGAGTCCTGATTCAGGCTCCTTGCTCAGGAGGGAGTCTGCTTTTCCCTCTCCCTCTGCCTGCCACTATCCCTGCTTGTGCTCTCTGTCAAATAAATAAATACAATCTTAAAAAAATAATAAATAAAACCTCATCTCAGAAAGTTAACTGCTTAGATAATGGTGTCGAAGTGTAAGGGTTTATGTTCTTCTATTAGGATGCAAAAGTTGCCATTTCTTAAAATGTCAGTAAAATCCCAAAAAAGCCAGTCTTTCCATACACATACCCAAGAAATGCTTGGGTGGAATCTAGGGTGGGCCCTTTGCACAAAAGCAAGTGACTGTCTCTACACTTATTTTTACACAAGCTCCATAGCCATGGACTTCAGCCACTGTCGCCTTCCCTCTTCCTGCAATTAGCGGCCTAGCAAAATGCCTGGGGTTCATTAAGGCTAACTATATAAAGCCCAGTAAATATTGATTCTTCCACATGACATCAACTTGACCCCAAAGATCTATTTAGAGGTTGTATGCTGCATGGTCTTGTCTTTCAGAAAGGTGATCAGCTCTTGGCTGCATTGATTGACGCAATTAACTTCTCTTCCTGGCTTTGGCAGCCTGTTCAAACCATATCCCCCTTTTGTGTAAAGAAACACAGCCTGAAATGGTTATCTGCTGATCCCTTTGTTGAACCTTAATTCGAAGTGAAAGCCACGTCAACAAGACTGGCAGATTGATAGCTTTGCAAACTGAAGCCTTGTAGGTTCAAAAAAGATATAACCAAAGGGGCAATAAAAGACAAGACAAAACAGAACAAAAAGGGAACTCATAATACTTTGAACAAATTACTGTTTCAGGCTTAGCAGCCTAGGGGTCCTCTACCGTCCATCCCCTGTGCCTAGGTTTCCAAGTGACAGAGCCACGGCGAGGGGCTGCCAAACGATGTGCCTGACCTCACTTTGCCTCATGTGGACAACCTCTGCACAGCGTGACAGCCAGCGAGCTCCTCATGCTTGAGGTTTAAAGTAAACAGGAAAAATGGTGGTAAGAGCAGCCTGGGGAAGAGTTCAGCAGTCGGTCTACACTCAACGGCCAGCCCACAGGAGCTGCATGACTGTGCGAAAGTGATCAGAGTGGCCAAGATCCGGTGGGATGAACAAGTCAAAGTCCCTTCCTTGTAAACCGTAAAGCTATGCTGAAAATTAAGTATTTCCTATGATGTTTTTGAAATCTCTCTGCTCTCCTTAACTCTGGATTTATTTTACCTTTCTGAGTTGCCGCCATCTTTCGTACCTTTGGTAATGTCCCAAAAGGATTTCTTACCAGATGTCCCTAGAGCAGGGCTGATCGTCCTTTAGCCCCTCCTATCTCCATGCTCTTATTCCCTCTGTATGTTGATGAGGATTTTGTAACCATTTTCACCGTTCTTCTATTTAGGCCTTGTTGTGTACCTTCAGTTTTAAAGTCTTTCTTTCAGTTCTATCAATTATTTCTAGTGACTCATTAAAATACAAGCTCTATATAGAAGAACAATCTTGTGTGTTATTCACAGCTGAATACTAAAATACGCTGGAACCATATCTAGCAGACTGTGTATGGTCAATAAATATTTGCCGGAGAGAATGACAACGAAAATGAACATTGTACATGTCTGCGTACCTTATCTGAAAAGTGAAAGCTATGACACGGGCTTGTTCAGATTGGATTTGAAGGTCTTACTTACACGTCACCACCTAGAAACCCTTGAACAGACTCACCAAAATTATGTTCTCTCTAATCATATCTCAGCTGTAACTAGTTGTCAAGAAAGAATTTGCTGTTAGTAATGGAAATTTCACATACTCCTTTAAATTTCTTTTTTTAAAAATATTTTATTTATTTGTTAGAGAGAGAGAGAGAGAGAGCGCCCACAAGCAGAGGGAATGGCAGGCAGAGGGAGAGGCAGGCTCCCCACTGAGCAAGAAGCCCACATGGGACTCGATCCCAGGACCCTGGGATCATGACCTGAGCAGAAGGTAGACGCTTAACCAGCTGAGCCACCCAGGTATCCCTTCTATGTGTTTCTTATCTGTTAAAACCTAGATCCCTTTCTTAGCTCAAATTCCTGATCTGGAATGTCACTGAGCACCTGATTCGATGCGTTTTCACACAAAGGCACACGATGTAGTTCTGTCTCTCAAGGGCTTACCATCTAGTTAGGGAGGCAGGGTATGAATCAGAAGAGAGGAATGTGGATGACATGGGTGTGTTTAGCTTGCAAAAAGTTACTGATCTACTGATCTACTATCTGGGCACCTCTGGATTATGTTCTACTTCAATGAAAACGTTTATAAACGTGAGAGGGGAGGTCCAGACAGTTAATACACGCAGAGAGGCAAGAAAACAATGGGCACCGAGGGCACAGAGGACAGCCAGCGGGCTGGAGGAGATGGGAGTGGAGCTGAGCAGTGTAAAGGCAGAAATGGGCACAGTGGGCCAGGCCATGCCAACCAGGTTAAGTGTTTAGAGGGTCCCTAAAGAGTCATAGTGAAAAAGACTCAGTAAGGCTAGAGACAGAAGAACAGTGAATGACAAAAGGACCCTGAGGGTCGGGTTCAGAAGGCAGACTCCATTCTAGATGGTAGGGAACCACCGAAGATTTCTGAGCAGGTTGGTGGGCCGACACAAAAACCGTCTTAGGGAAACTGATCTGGGTGTGGTGTACTGTGGCGCCTGGAGGAGGGATGAGGGAAAGTGAGGGAAACCAGCAGTCCAGTGAGGTACTGAGTATCTTTTTGACTAAGATAGTAGTTGTATGCCTGAAAAAATTGGAGCAGTTGTAAACTACTCTGAATGAAACCCAGAAAAGACTCTGCGACTTTCTGGGTGCAGGGGAGGCAGGAAAAGGAGATGAGAAAATCATGGGTGACAGGGTACACAGGAGGGTACTGCAGACAGCAACAGAACATTTCTGAGACGGAGCTACTTTATGGGGAAACACAAACAAAAATTTCAGGTCTGTTTACACGCTCATGGACATTTCTTTGGCTATATGTGTCCCAAGTCCCCCTCCAACCTAGGGTTTTCCTGTTTTGCTCTGAGTATATGTACTCATGACACGAAATCTATAGCACTGTTAAATGGAAAAATATCACCATATCACTGAGCAGTGTAAAGGCAGAAATGGGCACAGTGGGCCAGGCCATGCCGACCAGGTTAAGTGTTTAGAGGGTCCCTAAAGAGTCATAGTGAAAAAGACTCAGTAAGGCTAGAGACAGAAGAACAGTGAATGACAAAAGGACCCTGAGGGTCGGGTTCAGAAGGTGTTCAAAAATGAACAACTGTTCATTTTTTTAATTGAGTAGTAGTTCTTTATATATTAGGAAATGAACCCTTTGTCTACATTATGCAAATACAGCCTTTGACCCATTTGTCATTTGACTTTGTTTATAGTGGTTTTTACCAGGTCGATTTAAATTTTTGCAAACTCAAATATATAGTAAAGGAGAGTTTTAACACAGCTAATGCCAGTGCTACTAAATGTACATTAAAAGAGGAGAGTGGGGTGCCTGGGTGGCTCAGTGGGTTAAGCCTCTGCCTTCGGCTCAGGTCATGATCTTGGGGTCCCTGGATCGAGCCCCACATCGGGCTCTCTGATCAGCAGGGAGGCTGCTTCACCCTCTCTCTCTGCCTGCCTCTCTGCCTACTTGTGATCTGTATTTGTCAAATAAATAAATAAAATCTTAAAAAAAAAGAGTGAGTCATACATACATAAGTACTGATAACACTAATAAAATAAAGATTGTTACTGGCCACCTGACTAGCCAAGCGTGTGTGCCTGGCATCCTGCTGTGGGCTCCATGTGACCTTCTGACTGCACCCTCAAAATCCCAAGCAGCAGATACCAATTCTTAATTCCCATTGTACAGCTGAACCTGAAGTTTAAAAGGCTTAAGTGACTTGTCCACAGGTACACAGCAAATAAAGGGTGCGAAACTGAGATTCATAAAGCTGGAAAAGGAAAAGGAAAACAAAGCAGAGATTTAAACCTGGGAAGCCTACCTGGAGTCTGGGCTCTTGAACCCCAGCATCCCCAGCCCCTTCCCACATCCCTGCTTAAGCCACAGGGAGGGCTCTGTGCCCAGCACTACCTTGGGACTGAGATGAACACATTCTTCCTGCTCACTCCTACCTTCCCTGCCACCTCTTATCTGGGACCTGGTATAAGAATCAGATGGCTGGGGACGCCTGGGTGGCTCAGTTGGTTAAGCAGCTGCCTTCGGCCTGGGATCGAGTCCCACATTGGGCTCCTTGCTCGGCAGGGAGCCTGCTTCTCCCTCTGCCTCTGCCTGCCACTCTGCCTGTGATCGCTCTCTCTGACAAATAAATAAATAAAATCTTAAAAAAAAAAAAAAGAATCAGATGGTTGGAAGAGTTTTTTACTTGAATCCCTGATGAAAATGAATTCGAGGGGCTCTATTTAATTAGGTACCTGAAAGGGGAAAGAAGGAAAAAAAAAGCTTAAACTACAAAAAGAAAAAAGAAACTTAGTTGTGTTCTCTAGCCTAAAGTAGTTCATGAAGAGCAGAGCAGTCTATTGTTTGGGAAATAAAAGACCTAGCAGGAAAAATTTAAATTAAAAAAGAATCACGTCAAGTTTTTTCTCCTCACTGTTGTTTTAAAATTTTTTATTTATTTATTTTGTCAGAGAGAGAGGGAGAGAGAGCGAGCACAGGCAAGGAGAGTGGCAGGCAGAGGCAGAGGGGGAAGCAGGCTCCCTGCCGAGAAAGGAGCCCGATGTGGGACTTGATCCCAGGACGCTGAGCCGAAGGCAGCCACTTAACCAACTGAGCCACCCAGGCGTCCCTCCTCACTGTTGTTTTATAACAACTCCCTTGGGAATTTTGAAACCTAAACCATTTTCTTTCTGAAAACATCTCTCTCTCTCTCTCTCTCTCTCTCACACACACACACACACACACACACACACACAGTCCTGTTGTGCTGGAAGCCAGCATTTTTTAAAAAGCCTGCTGTAAAGGAACATAACAATGAACAGCTACACAAAACTACAGATATTTGATAAGGAAATAAAATTAGGATTTAAAACTTCAAATATTTGGGATACTATGTGCAAGCAATAAGTACCAATTTGGACAATTTAAAAAGAAAATTTTAGGGGCGCCTGGGTGGCTCAGTGGGTTGAACCTCTGCCTTCGGCTCAGGTCATGATCCCAGAGTCCTGGGATCGAGCCCCACATCGGGCTCTCTGCTCAGTAGGGAGCCTGCTTCCTCCTCTCTCTCTGCCTGTCTCTCTGCCTACTGGTGATCTCTGTCAAATAAATAAATAAAATCTTAAAAAAAAAAAAAAAAAAGAAAATTTTAGGGGCACCTGGGTGGCTCAGTCAGTTAGTGTCTGCCTTTGGGCAGGGTCCAGTGATCAAGCCCGGCATCAGACTCCCTGCTTGTGCTCTCTCTCTCTCAAATAAATTAATAAAATCTTTTTTTAAGTATAAATATGATGTTTGAAAACTGTTGTGCACAGAGCTGCTGTCCTTTACGGAATACTCACAGTATCTTTAGAAATGGAATAAACTTTCCCTTTCACCAAGTAAAGAGAGAAATGTGGACCACCAAGATGAAGGTTTTGGTGTGTTAAAATAAAATAAAAACAGGCCCCAAATGGAGTCCCCTGTGCTAAGCCCCACATCAGCAAACCAAGACTTAATATCTAACCTTATTGGAGTTTCAGTCTCTTCCAGGAGTGACCTTTCACCAGTCAATCTGGAATTCCATGGTCAGCACCAGAGAGCTCATCTGCCTGGCAGACCCCTGTCCTCCCCTAAAGGAAGGTGTCCTCCCCTAAAGGAAGGTGACCTTCCCTGAAATAAACCACTTTCAGCTGGAAACTTCCTTTTTCTGCCCTGTTCTTCCTATAAAAAGCCTTTCATTTGGTACAGCTCCTTCGAGCTCCCTTCTATCTGCTAAGATGGGAGGGATGCTGCTGGATTCATGAATAATTAAATAAAATCAATCAGATCTTCAAATTTACTCAGTTGAATTTTGGTTTTTTAACAGGTCAAAACCAAGGCTTCCCTGACAGAGAAGTATGAGAGAAAATCCAACCATCCTGCTGTCCCTTGTTCACATGATCTGTGAAGCCTATCATTTCTTAGTTTGTTCATGTTTATTTCCTAGGGAGAACACAGAGGGAATTATTGATTTCTAGTAATGTCGTGGTATACACTGAAAGAAAACAAATAGTGAGACTTAAGGGCTAACTGTGGTCATTTTTCCTTGCATTCATTTCAGACCTTCTACTTCTTCCTCCCAGGCCCTGTGACACGATCATCGAAGACCAGAAATAACTCCATGTGTAATTAATCTCAGACATACGTGGAAAGAGGGTGGAGAGGAGCCTTCTCCTATCTGTGACCTCAAGCCACGAAACCAAATGAATGGTCAATCTTCAAGAGTATACTGACAAACCTGTTGGGGATCTCTGCCCATGTGGCTTCCCAAATGAGGTTTGTTCTCTTTCTTCTTAGACAAGGTAGTGGCCCCTCTCTCCAAAGATCTCTTCTTTACAAAAACCTAATTCTTATACTGGGAGGCCACAGCGAACTATCTGCTGCTCAACACGACTTCACCAGGAGGAAATTCATTTCAAACTCCAAAATAAAGATCCCAAGTATCGAAGTCCTGTGAAATGTACAATGATTCCTGGTATGTTTGAGTTAAACTGACCTCAGAACGTAAAGTAGTACAACTGAAAATAAGCACTGGTGTTCAGTTAATGCAAGTATTTGGCAGGATGTCCTGGGTCCCATTTCTCCAGAGGAAGGGATGCTTCCTATGGTTTTCATGTGTGGCACTCAGACTTTAGACCCAAGTAGAAGAAACAAGAGTATCAAGTGCATGATACTTTGAGATTTTCCCAGTGTTTTTCTTCTATAATCTGTCTTACCAAGTTCTATTTCTTACAATTACCCCCCAGGTTACAGATGAAAGTAACAGTAAATAACACTATTTTGTACTTAATAACAATGCTTACCCACCTACCTCCCTACCAGGGATAAGGATGAATGGAAGAGAGTGTGACAGGCACTCAGAGCTCTGTAGGAAGGCATTCCCAGCATGAAGCTTTGCTGTGGTTAAATAACACCTTTCCTCTAAGGATCTAAAAGTATCTCACAAAGCTCATTAACCCTTCAAACAAACTGCTGTGACGTACACCAGAGCTGAGCTTTATTATTTAAAAGAAAAGAACCAGACAGGCTAAGACCACTAACATCACGATACAAATTTAGGAGATCCCAGGACCAGGCCCAGAACACAGGCCGGTAGAAGACCACATCCACAAGGCACTGTGCTATGTGTGTCACAATTTGAGTAACACATCTGTGCCAGAGAATGCCAAGAGGGGCAGTTCCATTCTTGGGCATGTGTACGCAATCACTCTGCAAAGAAACTGTTCATGGGGTTCTATGGCCAAGAATGAAAAAGAAATAATGGGAAAAGCAATCCTCACAGCCCTTGGGAGATCCTGAGAAGCAACAAAACAAACAATGGCATATTTCAGATGCGTTCTTCATGAAATTGGCCTCCACGCAGAAGATGAAGACTTTGGGGCGTAGACAGAAAGTAATGGACATCAGACTAAAACTACAATAGGTTTGAACAATATCACAGCTACACATATGTCACAGTACTAATCTCACTTAGAATTAGGATCACAAATCAGGGTTTTTTTTTCCACAACTAAGTTTTGTTTCAAAGTTTTGTTAAAATTCCCCTAACCTAAAAAAATGGTTATGAATTTCTGCCAAGGTACCATGCAATTCAAATTCTCAAGACTTTCTGTACCTTGCATGTTTCCTCTGGCTACATGTGACATCACTTCTGAAGAGAGTAAATGTGGGAGATATGAAGACAAGAAGGAAAATGGAGATCCAACACATCCAGGGGTCAAAAAAAAGGCCTCCTATCTACTTTTAAGATATTCACAAAGACTGTACTCATATGGATTCTTTCTAAAGATCGCAAAAGAACACAACTGAGCCTATTCATACTAAGCCATGTTCCTCTACACAAAGACAAAACACACACAACTTCGTCTGAAAACCAGAGACAGACAGGAACTTTTCTTTTGAGAAAGAGGTCAAGATGGTTCTTAGGGCAAACTAGACTTTAATGCTTTCCTGTCAATAACCACAGAGCCACTCCTTCCCCCAAGTTCTCCATCTTTAAACAGGGACAATGCTTTACAAGCATGTGCTGTGCTGGAACAAGATAAATTATAAGATGGAATTCTGGGGCACCTGGGTGGCGCAGTGGGTTAAGGCCTCTGCCTTCGGCTCGGGTCATGATCCCAGGGTTCTGGGATCGAGCCCCGCGTCGGGCTCTCTGCTCAGCGGAGAGTCTGCTTTCCTTCCTCTCTGTCTGCCTGCCTCTCTGCCTAGTTGTGATCTCTGTCAAATAAATAAATAAAATCTTTAAAAAAAAAATAAGATGGAATTCTGAGCTCTGGGTATGATTGTCACTTATGGCCTATAACCATTAATTCCTCATCAGAGGAAGCAAAAAGCAGAGTTTCCTTTAAAGATAAAAAGGCAAAGGTTTTGTAGAACTCTGACGGCTTTGAGTCTCTGCGGTCATCATCTGGTCTCACAGGGCTGTAGTATTTTTAAAGACTAGCATAGGAACACTGCCTTCAGAATAAAGAAAGACTGGAACAGTAATACCTACTTCAGAATAAAAGCCAGTGGGGCTGGCAGGTACTTCCTATCCTAGAATTGTCTCCAAAAACAGCCCTAACTCTGCCCAAGATGCCACTTTTAATCTGAAACCTCAAGTTGCAGTGATCAAGTGGCGAGAGTGCCAATAATAATAGCTAATAATAGCCAATAAAAAAAAGGACATAATGTACTTCCAGAAAGGTCTGGGGCACCATGCCTCCAAGGAGCAAGGTAAAGGCCAGACTGGGGGAGGAATAGCCCCTGACATCATCAGTTGCCTGCATCAGGGAAGCAGCAGGAAGATGCTCTGTGCATCTCCGTGCCTGTTCCCGGAGCACAAGCCCCATCTCCAGTGACTGCCATGGCACACGAACACTCTGCGGCTCCTTACATGGAATGGGGACGTGAACCTGAAAGTCCTCCATTCATTCTGCTCTCCCAAAACCCCTGCCTGTCTTAGCTGCAGTGAACAGGAGGCATGCTAACAGCATGACCTAAGGAGGCGCCAGGCACAAGCCAGACGAACAGAGCCGGGGGAATAAAGGCTTCAAAACTTCCCTCAGATAATCACTCAGGGCTGCACTTTTGGATGCTTGGCCTGAGCCTCACTGCTGACGTAAGGATTATCAAGTTTAGTTTAAGACTCTGCTGGTAAGGTCAAATGACCTATTAGAGAGTGAATTAAAACAGCTCCATACAAACAGGACGCCAGGCAGTTCTGCTGAGCACCTCAATACTCAAAATGCCAAGGGACTTCCCCTCCCCGCAGGGCTGCTTAATTTTAAAAAGCAGCAAGAAAAAAATGAGGGGCGGAGGCAGGAGGAAGGAAGAGGGAAGAGGCCGTGCTGACAGGGTTGCTGAGCCCAGACCGAAGCTCGCACACCGCAGCACGCTCTGCCCCGCTCCCTGGCAGCAGGGAGAACTCGCTGCAGAGATGGGCGCCTGGCAGCTGGGTTTGCCAACAGACTGGTTCCGGCGGAAGCCTCGCCTCCGGGCATGGATATTACTGCTTCGGCAGGGAAAAACTGCCCCTGGTGGTTCTGGGCTAGCCGACACCTTTCAGTGCCCCCAGTAGGGGCCTTTTCAGGACGAAAGCAGAACTGTTTCTGTAGATAAATCCTTTCCCTCAGAAGGCCCCTTCACGCTCAAATAGGTCAGCACTCTTGTATTTTCAGTCTGGTAGTCTTCTCTCAGGTATCATTCAGAACTGTCCCTCACACACAAGCAACAGAAGGTGTTGGATCTCGTATTATGTATCCGGCAGGAAGTGCAAGTCAGCAGAAAGAAACCCGGAAAGGGAGCACCGGGGACAGGAGCAGAGACGATTTCTTCTGGGCCTGGCAGTCTCTAGGCACGCGGCTTGAGGGAGGCTGGGCATAAAGGGGCTGACTACAGTGCCAAGCAACAAATTCAGAGAGAGAACAAAGTGAGAGGGGAGAGAACAAGGCCATTAGGCTCGGCCCAGCTCCATTCCAACTTTTCCTACATGAGAATAGCTTCCAGAAGTTAAAGATCGAACCAGATGCCCGTTGGCAACATTTGACAGCAGCAAGAGTATCCACGCATAGAGATAACAATTGTCCAAATAATGGCTAAGGTGGTGACGGCTCCTGGGAGGATGGGAGAGAGGGGGCCACCAGGGATCCTGGATTCTCAACGAAGTCACTGATTACAGACAGGAGATACTGTGTCCTCTGTCAGAACCCCAGGGAACCTGCCCCAGTAACACCACGGCAGCATTACATATGAAGACACACACCTGGTTGTCTATAAGCCAGTTCACATGGCCTACTTCCCCTCTGCAAAGGGCTACAGGTCAAATAAGCAAAAAGCCTTGGAAGTGGGATGCGATTATCATCCCCCGCCACACCTCAGGGACTACAAGAACAAGACCCCTACAATTTAAGAAAGTGGTTTCAATGTTTTAACCTACAACTGAAAGAGTAAACTTTGAATTGGTGGTTGATTTATATCCTGTGTTTTCACTTTTAATTTGTAATAACAATGCTCACATTTGAGCACAAACTATAAAATTGTTTCATCACTGGGATAGAGGAAAGAGGACATTGTTTCTTAATTAGTCATCAGCTTAATAAGTTTCCTGGCATAAAGGACTTCACTCTTGTTTCTTTGATCTCATCACACCAATGTCCTCTAATAACACTTAGACATTGTTGGCACCAAGCCACCCAATCAAACCTGGTTCCATTTGGTCTGGTCTCTAGACAACAGGCTGCTTTAAAGAAGACAGTGCCCCGTTCCCATCGCTGGGTACAGATTTATATTCGGCTCCTGGTTTGTCTACACTGTAGCCAAAAACACACAATGGAATATACATACACAATGAGCTATTATTCAGTCTTAAAAAGAAACAAAATCCTGGGGTGCCTGGGTGGCTCAGTGGATTAAAGCCTCTCCTTTCGGCTCAGGTCATGATCCCAGAGTCCTGGGATCGAGCCCCACATCGGGCTCTCTGCTCCTCGGAGAGCCTGCTTCCTCTTCTCTCTCCCTGCCTGCCTCTCTTGCCTACTTGTAATCTCTGTCTGTCAAATAAATACATAAAATCTTTAAAAAAAGAAAAAGAAACAAGTCCTGATACATGCTACCACACCGATGAATCTTGAAATAAGCAGAAACAAAAGGACAAAATACTGTATGATTCCACTTATAGGAGATACATACAGTAGTCAAATTCGTAGAGCCAGAAATCAGATCAGTGGGTGCTAGGGGCTGAGGGGAGGAGAGAATGAGCAGTCACTACTTAATGGGTGCAGAGTTTCAATCTGGGATGATAAAAAAGTTCTGGAGATGGACGCTGGCGATGGTTGGAAAACAGTGTGAACTTCACTT
This sequence comes from Mellivora capensis, assembly GCA_004024625.1. NCBI lineage: Eukaryota > Metazoa > Chordata > Mammalia > Carnivora > Mustelidae > Mellivora > Mellivora capensis. The sequence continues at coordinate 22,104 of PISX010010313.1, forward strand.
TAATGCCATTGAATTATACACTTAAAACCAGTTAAAATGGGAAATCTTATATTTTACCACAATTAAAAAAAATAATGGACCCCAAATAAACCATAATCCAACTCACTTCATTTGTGAACTGTACCCCAAATGATATGACTGGATCCCCAGAAATGACTACACAAGAGAGATGAGTATTTCCCACAACTGTAACAGGCATTCTGTTCCGAGTTCACGGAAATGTAATCAGACAGACCAAAGACAACGGAGTATTTATTCTCCCTTCCCCAAATATGCCAAGACTCTAGTTTAGTGTTTTGTGTGCAGTAGACAGTCAAGGAAATACGTATTTCCTGTTGTCACCATCTTTGCCAAACCATAGCCTCTATCTTGTCGCTGTGCAGGTTAGACCCTTCCAAAGCCGTCATCCCCTGCTTCAGCCAAGACAACACATACACGTATTCCAGAACCACCACAAAGATCAGTAACCAATAAACATAAATTCAAAAGAGAGTAAAGGGAGGAGAAAAATAAAAACAAAAACATCGTGTATGAACAGACAGCAACAGGCCAGAGAAGGAGCATCATTCTGGAATGGATGTTGGCTCTGTCAAAAGATCAGCCAGCTGAGTGCTCGTTTTCCAGTTTCAATTTAACGAAGGTTTCACCTCGCTAACAGTCATGTCTTGGGTTGCCCTCATTAGTGTTTTAAGACTTCACTTTCCAGGCAAAGTGACACATAAAGCAAAAGCAGAGGAAAAGTTTTGGTAAAATACTAAAATAAATATGAATCTTCCTCCTGGCTCCCACCCCAACCCAAGAGCCTAAAATAAGACCCTATAAAACCAAACTGAAGCATTTCAAACTGCACTTTTATCTCTGATGCTTGAAAAAACTGCCCAATCACCTGACAGAAGTATTTTATTTCTTTTCATATATGGTATATTTATTACTAGAAAAATATGAAAAAGCCCCTGATTTCCCGAAATCTCCCATTGTCATGAGTTTTGTTTTTCAACCATCAAGAATGGAGGAGGAGCCATATTTTATTACTAACAGCAAAATAATAGTGGCCGCATTTTGACAAGAGGTCTTGTCCCAGGTTTGTTCTTAAACTCCACGTTTTTCTGATATACATGTTAATTATAAAATTTGCACAATTTATTTACAAGAGCAGTGTTCTTTCTCATTCAATAATTTTTTAAAAATATATTTATTTATTTATTTATTTATTTATTTGACAGAGATCACAAGTAGGCAGAGAGGCGGGTAGAGAGAGAGAAGGGGAAGCAGGCTCCCTGCTGAGCAGAGAGCCCGATGTGGGGCTTGATCCCAGGATCCTGAGATCACGACCTGAGCCAAAGGCAGAGGCTTAACCCACTGAGCCACCCAGGCGCCCCTCATTCAATAATTTTTATTAATATATTCTGTAATAAGGCATAAATGAAATGGCAAAAGAAATCATTGTTCATCTTTCAAGTTAATGAATGTGTACCACAGAGAAACATAAAACTAGTCTTGGCTATATTCTGAAATACAAGGAGGTTAAGTGTAAATTCAAGTTCATTATGATCCATATCAGCTGAATCTTGCTATGTGGAATATTAAAGTTGCAATCAAATTTAATTGAAAAATGAACTTCACTTATTAACAGAGGATTGTGAGTTATGAGCTATAGATATATTTAATGTAGGGCTCTCTTTTTCTTGAATTTAGTAAACTCACTTAAAAAAAGAAATAAACAGGGGCACCTGGGTGGCTCAGCTGATTAAGTGTCTGCCTTTGGCTCAGGTCATGGGTCCTGCAGTGGAGCCCTGCCTGGGGTTCCCTGCTCAGTGGGGAGTCTGCTTCTCCCTCTGCCCCTCCCCCCGACTCGTGCTCTCTCTCAAATAAATAAATAGGATCTTTAAAAATAAAAATAAATAAAAATTTGCTAGAAAAGATTCAAGTAAATAGCAATTCAATAAGACTGACTGTTAACTAAATATTTATGATATAACTAGTATATTTTGAGGGTCTATTAAATATGAGCATCATAGCTAATCATAAAGTTCTGTTGGGGGATGCCTGGGTTGCTCAGTCGGTTGGGCAGTTGCCTTTGGCAAAGGTCATGATCCTGGGGTCCTGGGATCAAGTCCCACTTTGGGCTCCCTGCTCAGCGGGGAGCCTGCTTCTCTCTCTGCCTCTGCCTGCCTCTCTGCCTATTGCATTCTCTCCTTCTCTCTCTGACAAATGAATAAATAAAATCTTTAGAAAAAGAAGTTGTGTTGGGTGAAATAAAAGAAAACTAAACTAAACTCTAACCATTTAGGTGTCAGCAGATTTTTCCCATAAAGGGCGAGGTGTCCATGTGGTGTCTGTCACAATTCTCAACCCTGGCTCTGTAGCACCAAAGCAGGAAGACGTGCATAGCCTAATGAGGGCGGCCATGTTCCAATAAAAATTATTTATGGACCGTGGCATTTGAATTTTACATAATTTTTACATGTCCTAAAGTATGACTCTTCTTATGATTATTTTTTTCCAACCATTAAAAACCTTCATAGCTTCTGGGCCATATGCCAGGCAGGGGGCAGGACACAGCCGGCCCTCAGACTACAGCTTGCGGGCCCCTGCTCTAAGAGTTTACAATCTTAAGTACGGGGTTAAAAACCATCCCCTTTGGCAAACAGAAAATCTTTTTCTTCTCCTCCTCCAAAATCTGATTTCTGTAAAAGGCAGTTTTAGTCAGTCAATCCGTAAAAGCTAGCTGAGTGTTTGCTGGGTGCAAAAACATTGCTAAACACTGGGGAGCACACGACAGGTCTCTGCACGATCAAAGTGAGAAGAGAAGGGAAGAGTGCTATTGGCTGGGATGGGCCTTACCAATACAGACAGAGGTACTATCTGTATTTGAAGATGAGTAGAATTTGCACATAACAAGACTGCAGTAAAAGAGAAACAGAGAGATAGAGACAAAACCTTAAAAAGTAGCCCTACATGGCAGTGAAATTAAAAAAAAAAAAAAAAAGTAGATTTAGTGGCAAGGAAAAAACCAGGAGAGCCAACAGCCACTGAAGCCAAGAGAAGAGAACATTTGAAGGAGAAAAGGGCTTAATACTCTCACTGTGGTTATTGGGGAAAAAGTAAAAGTAGGTCAAGGCACTAAACAAACAGGGACCACTGGTGACCTTTTACAGTGTTGTTTCAGTTCAACAATAGAGGTGAGAGCTAGGCTGCAGGGAATTAAATAGGGAATAGTTTGAAAAAGATGACAACAAGAAGAATGGCTTTTTAGAGAAATGAACTCTCATTTCTTCAAACAACAAACATTCTAATGAAAGATGCTGGCTACCTTCCTAGTAGCTTACTCTAATATAAAACATTCTAATTAGAAAATTATTCCTTACATTAAACTTTTATACCCTTTGAAATCAAATGGCCCAATTTTTACGGTAAGATCAACAATTAATAAAAGCTGCATCTATCTTAAACACTGAAACAAAACATAGCCAAGACTTCAATAAACTCTTCTGGAAAGAAGTTATCAAAAAATATGTGTATACACAACAAATGGCTAGTGTCCTATCCCCCTCCTAAGTGCACGTCTGTTTTTCCTTCTTTTAGAAAATTTTATTTTGACAGTTTCAGACTTACAGCAAAGTTATAAGAATAGTAAAAAGAATTCCTGGATAACTTTTATTCTTCTTTTTTGTTTAAAAGTAAGTTTACCGTCTACTTTAAGGAACACATTATTTAGCTGAATTTCCTGTTTTGTTTTTTGTTCTTTGTAATGAATTGGAAAACAAATTTCAGCCATTCAGTTTTTTTCCCTCAAGATTTTCATTTATTTAGGGGCGCCTGGGTGGCTCAATTAAGCATCTGGTTTCGGCTCAGGTCATGATCCCAAAGTCCTGGGATGGGAGCCCCACATAGGGCTCCCTGCTCAGTGGGGAGTCTCGACTGTCCTTCTCCCACTGCCCCAATCCTGTCCTCTCTTAGTCTCATGCACGCACACTCTCTCTAATAAATAAAATCTTAAAAAAAAAAAGATTTTTTTTTTTAATTTATTTGAGAGTGAGAGCAAGAGAGATCACAGGGGAGAGGGAGCCTGATGTGGGGGCTTGATGCCAGGACCCTGAGATCAGGACCTGAGGCAGATGCTAACTGACTAAGCCATCCAAGGGCCCCAATTCAGTTTAAAAAGTGCTGGGGGGCAAGTAGTTTCATTACATTGTCTGTGATGCAGTCACAAGCTGTAGGGAAGAAAAATCTATTATAAGCTCACTTCCTAGAACGCCTGTGCTCCTTTATCAGTGAGCCGAGGTCTTCCATCGGCTCTGCCCTGTTCTATCTCCTCTCCTTCTGGGACTGACTAAACGCAGGTTAGTTAGATATTCTCACTCTGTCCTTTAGGTCTCTTATTCTCTCAGCTCCAATTTTTGCCTTTTCCTCTGTCCATGCAACATTCTGGATGATTTCTTCTGACCTAACTTCCAGCCCACTCCATCTCTTTAGCTATGTCTACTTTGCTGCTAAACCCATCCAGTGAGCTCCTCGTTTCAGTTACTGCATTTTACAGTTCAAGCATTTCAATCTGGTTTTTAAAACTGCAATGTAACTGCAGTGTTACAATGCTTTTGTAACAGTTCCCAATTACCTGGTAACAATCTGAAGCTTGGCTTTTAATTTCTCTGAACACACTAAACATAGCTGTTTTCATACCTGAGTCTCATGACTCCGGTATCTCATGTCTTTGAGTTTGGGATGTCTGCTTATGGGGAGCGGTCTCCTCACAGGCCTGGCTGTCTCTGTGTACTGGCTATGTTGGGGACAAAGTTCCTTGGAGGATTATTAGGTAGAGAGTGATGAAACTATCTCCTGGAGAGGATTTTTCTTCTGCTGGGTGCCTCAGGGCATTCCCAATTTCAACTGCTGGGTGCCTCGGGGCATTCCCAATCCAGAGCCTCCTTCATCCAAATTCAAGAACTCATTCTCTCTCTACTTTCTCCTTTGAGAATCTTTTTCTTTTTCGCTTGGAATCTTAACAGTTAATTTTTACACTGCTTAAGGATCCTCTTTCTCATATTTTTCCCTTATATTTTCCATGTCTTCACCTTTGCCAGAGATCTTAACCTTATCTTCCAATCCTTAATTGAATATATGTACATTTGAGTGTGTGTGTGTGTATATATATATATATATAATGTAATTTCCAAGGAGTCTCTTATTCTCCAATTGACCTTTTCCACAACATCTTAACTTGATAAATGAAAATCTTCAGAAAGTTGTATATTCGCTCCTCTAACACATTTCCTACTTCACGTGATTATCAAGAATAATGTAACTGCTTTTGTTATGGAGAAAAGCTATTACAAAATACTAGTATGTCCAAGGGAACTGAATTTGGTAAGTGTCAATAGTGTCAATATGTATAAATAGCTTAGAGAGGAAGTGACATCTGTTTACTGATTTTACATCAAGATTAGAATTTCACATCACACACACAAAAAATTTCAAGTCACAGAAATATCAGGCAGTAAAAATGACACCATAGCTATGGCGGTAAGGAGAGAATAATTTTATTCTACATTCGATTTGCTGTTGTTTATTCTGATATAACAGTGCAATGGAACATTTAGGGATAGACTTTCAAAGAAAGCCTTTCTGAAAGTGTTGAGGTTTTTTTTGGGCGGGGGGAGAAGAATTCTAAACAGCCATGTAACCAAAAAGTAATTTCCAATAACAATATATAATACAGCTGAAAATTGAATTGGATAATGGATAACAAAAGACACAATGTTTTCTTCCTTAGTGATAATATAGTTTCTGGGGTGACTGGGTGGATCAGGTGGTTGAGCATCCAACTCTTGATTTCGGCTCAGGTCATGATCTCAAGGTGGTGAGACTGAGCCCTCAGTGGGGAGTCTGCTGGAGATTCTCTTTCTCCCTCTCCTCTGCCCTTCCCCCACTCTTGCATGAGCATGCTGGAGTGCTAAGATCAATAGTTTTTTAAAAAAGATTTTATTTATCCGACATAGAGAGAGAGAGAGGTCACAAGTAGGCAGAGAGGCAGGCAGAGAGAGAGGAGGAAGCAGGCTCCCTGCTAAGCAGAGAGCCCGATGTGGGGCTCGATCCCAGGACCCTGAGATCATGACCTGAGCTGAAGACAGAGGCTTAATCCACTGAGCCGTTCAGGCGCCCAATAAATTTTTTTTTAAAGAAGAAATAATATAGTTTCTAAATGCCAGTCTCTCTTTGTAGTCATTAATGTCTGTTTTTTTAGGTAGGCTCCACACCCAATGGGGGGTTCGAACTCACAACTGCAAAATCAAGAGTCCCATGCTCTACTGACTGCAACAGCCAGGTGCTCTTAATATCTTTTCTAAAAAAAATTACTATAGGGGCGCCTGGGTGGCTCAGTGGGTTGGGCCGCTGCCTTCGGCTCAGGTCGTGATCTCAGGGTCCTGGGATCGAGCCCCACATTGGGCTCTCTGCTCGGCAGGGAGTCTGCTTCCCCCTCTCTCTCTCTCTGCCTGCCTCTCTGCCTACTTGTGATCTCTGTCTGTCAAATAAATAAATAAAATCTTTAAAAAATAAAAAATAAAAAATAAAAAAAAATTACTATATAGCTCTCAATCTCACTTCTCTTCCCTAGGAAACAACAAAAATAAATTCAGCTGTTCAATACTCTTCTAATACTGTGAAACAAAAGTAACCATTCAAAACAAGCATCTTTACTAGTGTTTGAAGAATTTAGTTGTGACTTTGTTACCTTAGGACAAACTGGAATTGGCCAGGGAGGGACATGGGAGGTATGTTCTCCTTTTTGACCTTGGTAGTAGTTACACTGTTCACTTCATGATTATTTGTTAAACAGTATTTGTGTGTGTGTGTGTGTGTGTGTGTGTGTGTGTGTATTTCATGTCCTTTTCTATGTATATGTTTCATCAAAAAAGATAAAATAGTACATATTTTTAAATAGCTTCCTTAAGCAAATTAAATAAATATCTCATTTAAATTTACTTATTCGACCTGTCCTTTTGTAAAGATGTTAAGGGGCAGAGATAGAACAAAAGCAAAAATGAATGAAATTTTTGAGTTACTGTCATTTACATATTTCAAGAAAAGTCTCAGTGTGGCTAAATAGATTAAAACCTATTTCCAAGGGCGTTTGGGTGGTTCAGTGGGTTAAAGCCTCTACCTTTGGCTTGGGTCATGATCCCAGGGTCCTGGGATGGAGCCCTGCATCGGGCTCTCTGCTCAGTGGGGAGCCTGTTTCCCCCTCTCTCTGTCTCTGCCTACTTGTGATCTTTGTCAAATAAATAAATAAAATCTTAAAAAAAATCTATTTCCAAGTAAAGTATTAAAAATTAATACAGTTTAGGGCACCTGGGTGGCTCAGTCGGTTAAGAATTGGACTCTTGGTTTCAGCTCAGGGCATGATCTTAGGGTGCTGAGATCAGCCTACACTGGGGTTCCATACTTAGCAGGGAGTTGGCTTCCGCTGTCCCTCTCCCTCTGCCCCTCCGGCCCCCCAAAATGAATAAATAAATCTTTAAAAAAAAAAAAAAAACTTAATACAATTCCCTCTTTCTCTAAATTTAAAGATTCCTGTATATAAAGTGGAAAAGGCACAAATTCATCTCCTTTTTACTTAGTTTATATTTTCCAAGATTTTTAGGTGTCTAAAGAAATGGCACTTTCTTTCTTTCTAAGACTGTATTTATTTATTTGACAGAGAGAGAGAGATCACAAGTAAGCAGAGACACAGGCAGAGAGAAAGGGAGAAGCAGGCTCCCTACTGAGCAGAGAGCAGGCCTCGATCCCAGGACCCTGAGATCATGACCTGAGCCAAAGGCAGTGGCTTAACCCCCTGAGCAACCCAGGTGCTCAAGAAATGGCACTTTCATGGTGGCCTTTGATCCTGGACTGAGAGCACTTTCTTTCTATTCCTTCCCAAATACATTCCCTGTGCCTTTGTTTGCATGACACCACCTCCTCTGGTGAGCACAAGCTCGGGCTAGGATATCTCCTCTTCACTCTGCAGTTAGACGCCATGCTTTAGAACAGGTAATACCGTACCCCTGTTCCATGTGCTGCAGCACAGTTCTGGCAGAGTGATTCTACAGCTTAAGGCCAGCTCAGAGGCTCCCCAAACAGACCACCACTAAGACTAGTTCTCTCTGCGAAGCTGGCAGTCACTGGCAGTCTGTTTGCAAGGGGGCAGTTATCTCTGGCAGTATGTCTCTAGGTCAGCGTGATTTCTCTAATCACAAGTTTGTAACTGCCTCAGGGATGAACAAACAACATCTTTGTTCTTATCTCTTAGATCAGAAACAGAAACAGAAACTCTCTGAGAGTGACTACCCTCTGAGTTTGGCCTAGGTCTTCTTCCTTGTACATTCTCCTTTCAGAGCTGTCAGGCTTCCCTCACAACCCACTGTAACTAAATAGGTTCCTTTTCTATTTCAAAAAACACAGTACAGTGGTTCTTTAGTTGTCAGTTCTTCCAAAGTCCTTCTTAAGATAAGAACATTCTTATTTTAGCAAGGAATAACCCAATGCTGGTCTATTACTGCGGTAACAACTCTCGAAAGGGCCATATAAAAGAAAAATGTGGCTTCTACCTCCCAAAGTCATTAAAGACTTTTTCTCTTTCTTATTAAGGCACCCAGAACACATAATATGACACCAAGCCAAAAGGACCAATTCTCTTCATGAAGTAGAATAGCAATTGGCCGTTACTTATTAAATTCTTACAGCAATGAGCAATGACTTGCTTTCTCGTTTTGTTTCTCTTTGAATAGTAGATGAAGTTGATTTTTTTCCAAGGCTGCTTCTCATCACCAGCATTCCTGATCCTTGACCTATGCAGCTGTTAATATGCTACACACATATGCTTGGGCCCCTGAACAGCCAGTGCAGTTAACCTTTCGGTTTTCTCCAAGTCAGTTCCTATCTTGTTAGTGAAATTGATGTTTTTTCCTTCTAAACATAATAATCTTATCTGGCATAAAACCATATATAATTCATTGGTTTTTATGAATCTTTTTCTCCCCAAGGGTTTCTGGGCCTGTGGGTTCTCATGTTCTGAGAGAGGCATGTTCATTCATGGTAATTCCAAAAAGTGGGCTACTATAGCTACTTCACACAATTATTACCTCTTGTGCGTTTGGGCATAGGTAATTGTGGGAGGCCACATTTTAACCTTTATTCTCAAAGTGAATTCCTTTGACTGAATATAGGTGAAAGATTACATTTTCTGCAGCTAATGACTAAAAAGTAAAATATTGGACACCGAATCAAAGGACACTTATATTCTAACTATCTGTGTTCAAAGGGACTTCTCCATATTCATAACTCACCCCCGTCATTCTGTACTGTAATTGCCTATTAACCGTCTGTATGCCTCAAAGACAGGAAGCCCCTAGAAGGCAGGGACTGCATCATAATGGATATTTTTATCTGCAGGGCACACGGTCTGGCAGATGGTACACCCTCGTAAGTATTTCTGTTGATGTGTTAGTACTACATTCAATTCAATGTCTAATTCTTAATTAGCCACGATTTTAGACTAACTGGCACATACCATTGCCCCAACATTTATGGAATGACTTCTAATCAGATTTCATCACAGTTCAAACAGGTATGCCCAACTGCAAATACCTAATGATCTCCACCTAAACACTGAGAATTTTTATGGGAGGCAGCAGAAACGATGCTAACCCTGTGATTTGAATCTTTCTGTTAATTCAGACTTGGCTACTAACTAGCTGTGACCTTTGGCAAGTTGCTTTAACCACATTGGATCTTGTGGATCCAATGGTCTCAAGTCCCTGGCTGAGCCCAGCCCTTAAAACTCCCAGGAGGCATGAACCAGTAAGGGTACTACCAACATAGCAAGCCCTTGTTAACACTAGAGGGAGCTACATCCATGCCACCACTAGGGTGGTGAGGACGACTTAGAGGCAAAGCATCTTTAAATTGGAAGACACGCTCTCCAGCCAAGGCACATGCTCTCTGCCATCACCTCCCTCTTCCAGAGGACGCAGCACCCCGCACTTGACTTTCATCCGCACACCTCTGGAGCTGTAATTCTAATTCCAAAAGAATCAAGTTCCCTTGAGTCATTCCTACAGCTTTCTTTCCCTGTTTGGTCTACTTTCTTAATCAAACTAACAACAACAACAAAAAAGCAAAGTGATTAATGCTATTACTGGAAAAGCCCCAGGAAATGAGATGGCGGAGGAAAAAGAATCATATCACACTGAAGCTGGGGACTGGGAAAATAAGTAAACTACAGCTGAATTAATTAGCAGCTTGCCACTCAAACCAAAGCTACCACAGTTACTCTGACAACAAGAAAACCACTCAAAAAAGAGGAAAGGTATCAAGGAAAAGAAGAAATTGACATAGCTCTGCAGGGTAGGAGCCTGAATGCCTGCCTAAGAGGGAATCTGGTCACTGCCATGTCGGGCTCTGCAGTAAGAACTTTGCAGCTGCTGAAGTGATGTCATCAATTAAAGGTAATGGGGTCACACTAGGCATTTGGCAAGAAAAGTGCCCAGTACCCAGATAAGGCAATAGAGGATGAGGGGGGAAGGAAAAAGAAAAAGAATTTTTAAAGCTAAAGATTATTCTGAAGTTATATACACACACTCTCCTCCCAGCTCCCAAAAATGTATGGCCTTGAAAATGTATGACCTAAATCATTACAGGAACAAGTGAAATGAAGAATCCAAAACCTCTCTGTTGTATCAACTTCTGTTTCCGTTTGCCCAGAGGCACAATGACATGCTAACCTGACAGAGATGGCATAAATTGTGGTTGTTACAGAATGTGGTCTGTAGGAGAAAGATAAATGCCACCCTGAAGAACTCTTTTTATGGAAATTTCATAGGTTAATTTAACACTCAAGAAGCAAAGCCTTAATAGTCAGAGACCACCTACTTTTCAGAACATGGGCTATTCCTTAATGAAAACAGATTACAAAACGACTTTAGAGAGGGACTATAGGTGAAAAGTCTACTAGAACAAAATAAATAATCCTTTTTAACTTAAAAAAATGCAGACCCAGTCCTACAGAGGTAAAATATAGAGTAAAACTCCCTAGGTTAAAATCAACATATTCCTATGAGTTCAAGTAGTCAGGGTTCTAAGAGACATCACAACCTCAACAGATTCAAAAAGATTTCTTTTCCTTTAGGACATTAACATACACACACACACACGCACGCATTTTTTTTTTTTTTTTTTTGCCAGACCTTTGAATCAATGATCCTCATGAGAAGCATGAGTAAAATATACTTTACTGTTAAAAGGAGAACGACTTGTTTTCTGCTCTTATCTTAGGACACATGCCAAAGGATTTCCAATTCACCCTGTTATGTACTGACCTTTAAAATGTTTCGTCCATCAAATGATTCTCTTTCCTTGAAGATGTATTTGCCATCAGCTGTATAGAGATTGTACCTGCCTTCAGCTGTAAATATTTCAAAGATAATGTTAGAAGAGATGCTGGGGTTACTTACATTTGTTTTCTTTTGGGTTTCTATAGGTACAACAAGCAAAATCCTCATGTATTACCAGGATCGTGACATAATAGGAGGGAAAAACATCAGTCTGAGTCAAGAGGCCTGGCGTCCAGTCTCAGTGTAGTCATTAATTCAGTATACATTTATTCATTCAACACTGTCCAAGTACTCAAGGTATGTTACCTATGTAATTAACCATATTCTTTTTTTTAAAGTATAGTGGACATACAATGTTATATTAATTTCAGGTGTACAACATAGTGATTTGACAAATCTATACATTACTCACTGTAGCCACCATCTGTCACTCACCATCTGTCATGCAATGTTATTACAATATTACTGGCTGTATCCCCTATGCTGTACTTTACAGCTCTGTAACTTATTTATTTTATAACTGGAAATTTGTACCTCTTAATCCCCTTTACCTATTTTGCCAACCCCATCCCCCCGTCCCCTCTGGCAACCCCCAGTTTGTTCTCTATATTTATGAATGTGCTTCTGTTTGTATGTTTTTTATTTATTATTTTTTTAAAAGATTTTATTTATTTATATGACAGAGATCACAAGCAGGCCGAGAGGCAGGCAGAGAGAGAGGAGGAAGCAGGCTCCCCGCTGAGCAGAGAGCCTGATGCGGGGCTCTATCCCAGGACCCTGGGAACATGACCTGAGCCGAAGGCAGAGGCTTTAACCCACTGAGCCACCCAGGCGCCCCTGTTTGTTTGTTTTTTAGATTCTACATGGAAGCAAAGGGGTGCCTGGGTGGCTCAGTCAGGTAAGCCTTTGGTTCAGGTCATGACCTCAGAGTCCTGGGATCAAGCCCCAGGTCAGGCTCTCTGCCCAGCAGGGAGTCTGCTTCTCCTCCTCCTTTCCCTCTATGCACTCTCTCTCTCTCTAATAATAAACAAATACACTTTAAAAAAATGTATAGATTCTACATATACATACAATCATTTGGTATTTGTCTTTCTCTGTCTGATTCATTTCACTCTGCATAATATGCTCTTGGTCCATCCATGCTGTCACAAGTGGCAAAGTTCATTCTTTTTTATGGCTGAGTTGTAGTCCATTGTGTATGTATACACATGTACACACACACCCACACACATCTTCTTTACCCATTCATCAGGAAGACGAGAAATAACAAGTGTTGGCAAGGACACAGAGAAAAAGGAACCCTCATGCCCTGTTGGTGGGAATGCAAACTGGACCAACAGTATGGAGGTTCCTTAAAAAAAAAAAAATAGAAATACCACATAATCCTGTAATTCCACTTCTGTTTTCAAAGAAAATGGGAACAGTAATTCCAAAAGATATATGTACCCCCATGTTTATTGCAACAGTATTTATAATAGCCAAGATATGGAAGCAACCTAAGTGTCCATCGATAGATGAATGGATAAAGAAGATGTGGGGGGTATGTTTGTGCATGTAAAATGAGCCATATTATTAGGTAAATTATGTCTCCTCCATGGACTTCAGTTCACTTACGCAGTTCCAGGTTAAGACTAGGTGATCTCCAAAGGCTCCCTGCAGTCTAAAAACCCAAGATTTTGTATAAGCTATACGCATTTTTAAATATGTAAAAATATTTTAAAATTCACACATTTGGTAGCCAAAAATGCTGGCAACATTAATTTGAGTTGCAACCAACATTAAGTGGGCCGGTTTAAGGACTGAGAGAGAGCCCCAAAATGAGAGAGCCCCTTTCAGCTGCAATCAAAGGTGTCTTTACAGACATTCTACATAGAAATGCAGCAAATCTATGACCTTGTGTTAATTTAGCTTGCTAATCCCAAAAGACATCCTTAAAGTATAGCAGGAAAAAGGATTTCAAAGGAAAGGGATGGCAGGTAAGAAAGAGTGAAATACCTTATTCTATGTCCTTTTCAAGTAAAAATTCAACCAGAGAAGAATCTAAGGTATAGAAAATTCAAAGCGTCCTTAAGAATTATTTAACCCAAAAAACACCCCCCCCCAAAAAGAATTATTTAACCCTCAGAATATTTTCTAAAACATCAACCCCTTTCCTGCCCACCAAGCGGCCCTCAAAAGTATCTATACTTCCAATTCCGGAATATGCTCTTTTATTATATATAGATATGGAGACTACCAAGTCAGAATTGGTAAAATATGTTCAGGTCGGTAACTCCATGAGCATAACATATGTTAACTAGTCCACCGGAATTACACTTTGGTAACTTCTAATTTAAAAAGTATTCTCTTAATCAAAGATCCCAAAACCATGTATATTTCCCAAATTAAAAACTGGTCCCCTGTTAAGAGGAGATGTGAAACTTTAAAGATATATTTATTTAACTTAGAGAGACAGAGAGAACATGCACATGCATGTGCCCCTGGGGCAGGGGGGCAGAGGGAGAGGGAGAGAGAATCCCAAGCAGACTCCACACTGAGCACAGAGTCCAAAGCAGAGCTCGATCTCATGACCCTGATATTAGGAGCTGAATAGAAACCAAGAGTCGGACGCACAACTGACTGTACCACCCACATGCCGGTGCCCCAAGAAGTGATGTGAAACTTTAAATTCATACTAAGCAAATATCAATTACAAAGCAGTAATGAGGAGTGCCTGGGTGGCTTGGTCAGTTAAGTGTTCAACCCTTGATCTTGGCTCAGGTCTTGATCTCAGGGTCCTGAGTTCAAGCCCTGTGTTGGAGCCTACTTTAAAAAAACAAAACAAAACAAAACAAAACAAAACAAAACAAAACAAAAAACAGGAATGATATCTGAAGATTGAAATGGGTTTTGGGGGGTAGGGAGTGTGGAGGGAGAGAGAATCTCGGGTAGCCTCCATGCCCAGTGCAGGGCCCCATGGGGGTGCTCAATCTCACAACCCTTAGATCATGACCTGAGCCAAAATCGAGTTGGATGCTTAACCAACTGAGCCACCCAGAAGCCCCTGAATTATAAATTTTAAATGAGTGAATCATACAGTATGTGAATTATATCTCAATAAAGGTGTTATATTCAAACTATCTCTAGTAGGAAAGGATAACTAGACTGTGAACTAGAACGTTTTCTTACGTGGAGCTCTAGTGCTAACTGAATATAAATCTGGATCCACCAATTTAGTAGATACAGATTCCTTTATAATTCAACTCTTTTATGTCAAAATGTGGTTAATAAGGGAGTATGGTAAGAGTTCTAAAGCAAGATTTAAGGACTAGGGCATTTTCAGAATGTACTGCTGATAGCATTAAATGTCTAATAAAATACTGTCTATACCTGCACTATCCAAATTAATAGCCTCTAGCCACATGTGATTATTTAAATATAAATAATTTAAATTAATTAAAATGAAAAGTTCACTTTCTCAGCCTCGTAGCAACCTCTAAGTGCTCAATAACTACATGTGGATAGTGGTTACCATACTGGACATCACAGGTAGAGAATATTTCTATCATCACAGGTAGTTCTACTGGATGATACTGGATACAATATGTCTTCTGAACCAAAGAATTGAGAGTATATTCTAGAGTTCTAGAACTCTGTCTTTACATAGAGATGTTAAAAAGTACATCATCTCAGAGGATCTGACTATGCTTCCAAACTTAAAACTGACCACCCAGAACAAAATAAATACCACAGACTCTTTTAAATATTCCCAGTGGACAAGATACCTATAAATGTATATGTATATACAAGCATACATAAATATACATACATACATATATATGCATATATAAATGTGAAATATTCCAGAAAATATATTTTCCGAAATTCCAAATATTCTTCTGCAATACTACTACCCAAATGCAAAAAAAAAAAAGTATTGCATCAGAAGAAGTATAGAGTTTTGGATTCTATTAAGTACCCAAACAACAGTCTATAGGCTTTGACTGAGTCATTTGAACCAATTTTGATCTCAGTGCTCTTGAAGGTAAAATAGTGATTTATTTAGAAAAATCTTTTTTTTATTTAGAAAAATCTTAAATAAAATATAATCTAACATCACAAATCATTAACACTATAACTAAAATGTGGACAACTACATATCTCTTAGTCCTACAATGGCTCTAACCAAATGGGGTTAATATTAAGTGACTTCCAGTTGAGATCTTTGGTACAGTTGAGATCTTTGAGATCCAGTTGAGATCTCTCCAGTTGAGAGAAAGAAAAAGATGTACAGCTGACCCTTGAACAATGGGGATTAGGGGCACCAACCCCCATGCAGTTGAAGTTCATGTATAACTTCTGACTTCCCTAAAACCAAACTACTGTTGGCCAAAACCCTTATTGATGATATAACCAGTCAATTAATACATATTTTGTATATTATATGTATTATATACTGCATCCTTATAATAAAGTAAACAAGAAAAAAGAAAATATTTTTTGCCTGACTTTATTTACTTAAGAGAGTGAGAGTGAGAGAGAGCACGAGAAGGGGGAGGTCAGACTCCCCACTGAGTGGGGAGCTCAATGTGGGGCTCAATCCTGGGACTCAGGAATCATGACCAGAGCCAAAGGCAGATGTTTAACTGACTGAGCCATCCAGGTGTCCCAAGAAAAAAGAAAATTGTAAGGACCTGGGTGGCTCAGTGGGTCAAAGCCTCTGCCTTTGGCTCAGGTCCTGGGATCGAGCCCCACATCCATCAGGCTCTCTGTTCAGTAGGGGGCCTGCTTCCCTTTCTCTCTCTCTGCCCGCCTCTCTGTCTACTTGTGATCTCTGTCTGTCAAATAAATAAATTAAGTCTTTAAAAAAAAATTGTAAGAAACAGAAAATATGTTTATAGTACTACGCTGTAGTTACTAAAAGAATTCCTTGCATAAGTGGACTGGCACAGTGCAAACTGTTGTTTAAGGGTCAACTGTACTTTGACAAAAGGGATACACAACCTGTCCTAAAGGATAAATCTACAGAGTTTAAGGGTTCAAGTCCTGATGGAGTCCTCTTCCAACCTAAACTTCCTAAAACCAAGGTCAGGTCCTAAACAAAGGAAATAAAACCTGAACATGAGATTTTGGTGCTGGTATATTTCAAGCAAGTTGTAGAAGGAGAAGCTGCATGTAATTTGAATATGTGGCTCCTGATCAGATGATGCTGACTGTGCTGGAAAAGCTTTCACTTGGGGTAGGGCGGGGAAGGCAATGGGGAAAAAAAGAAGAATCCTTTTTGAAATGTAGGTAACTATCCCAAATGAAGGGTTAAAGCAAGGCATTCTTACATAAGGCTCAGATTCCATGAGAGGAAACATTATTACTCTTAACACCAGGTTTCTCAACCTTGGTAATATTGACATTTCTAGATACTTCTTTGTTAAGGTAGGCTGGCCTGTCCATTGCAGAGAGTTAATAAGCAGCATTCCCAGCCTCTTCCCACTAGATGCCAGGAGTACCAACACACCCTCAAGCCCGTAAGTGTGACAACCAAATGTCCTGGGGTGGGGAAGGGGGACACAGGGCAGAGTTTTAGTTGAGATGCACTGGACTAACCTAATCTTCCCTCCTTCTTTCTTTTTTTCAAAAAGCCACCAAGTATTGCATGGGACACACTTATACTAAATAATTTTTCACTGTTTACCTAAAATTTACCTGGGCATCTTGTATTTCTTTTTGCTAAATCTGCAACCCTATGTGCAACAGAAATCAAGGATCTGGAATGTCATGGTCCCACGCTAGATACGTTCCCTGTCCACTTCCACTGTGCTCATCAAAACAAGTTAGAGATTCAAAGGAAGAAGATTACCAGAGAGCCTTGGGTAGCCTATCTTGTTTGAACCCCAGGAATATCACAAGGCCTTGCTGATCATAAACTATGCTACAGTTCTATGCAGGACTTACCATTGGGGTCCTTCCTGAATAGAGTGTTCATCACCGTTGCGTGGAGTTTCACACTATTCCACTCTTTCACTATTAGTCCAGATGCCTGAAAGCGTTCCAGCACTCGATCGACTAATTCTTGCAGCCTGAAGAAATTGAAGGAAGAAGTATAAAAATCTCAGTACACTCTGAACCCCTGATTATTGATTCAATGTTTATGGAGTATCTATTCTGGGCCAATCACTGTAAATAACTGGGCACGAGGGGAGGGAGAGGAAAGGCTACAGTTCCCACCACCTCCCCGGGGTTCACAGCCTTGTGGAGCAGACGGTCATGGAAACCAGTCACTGAAATCCATCGTGGGGAGTGGGAAAGGAGGGATCAACTGTACATGGAGAAGGCCAGGTTTTCACAGGAGGTTAAAACATGATCTTGAAGGAACACGGAAGCTTAGAATATCTCACGACAGGGCTGGAGAAGCCAGGCTCAACAGAGTTGCCTCAAAGGAAGTGCCTTATTGCTTCATCCAGTCAGAGAACCTAGAGCTACCATGTGGTCGATATGTTTCTGCCAGGCTCAAAGGAGGTCTGGTATGATTCTAAGACATTTGCTCCCTGGGAAGGAGGCTGAGAAGATCCTTGGACACCACCCCAGTGTTTCACAGTGGCTGAAGTGGAGTACCGATGAAGACAACGATAGGCAAATCCACAGGCTGCGTGATTCCTCCCCCTGTGGACTCCAGGTAGCTCTAAGCAGTAAGGGTTCTGCAGTGGCTGAGTTCTGGCTTGACGACAGTCATTCACTCTAGAACTTCTCCCAGAAGCAGTTCTTGCACAGAAGTTTTCATCCTGTTCAGTTGTTTTGCTCAAGAGCCTGAAGAACTCCCTTTACCATTTCTTGTAAGGCCGTTGTGGTGGTGATGAACTCTGTCAGCTTTTGACTGTCTGGGAAACTCTTTGATTTCTCCTTCGGTTCTGAAGAACAACTTTGCTGGCTGTGCCAACAAGAGGGGTCAGCAACCCAGCAGAGGTGGGGCGAGCAGATCATGGTCTGGGGTCTCAGGAAGCAGCCATCTTCTCTGACCACCCACTCCTCTGATGGTAAAATGCAGCCTTTGGCTTCTCCATATCATGCCAAAATGTCTACCATGAGACTGAAGCAGCTCATGCTGGATATGTGGACGGTCCCCATCAAATGACAGGGCAGTGTGCCTAGTGGCACTCTTGGGGGAAGCTTGCCCCTTTCCACCTTCCCCTCAGCCTTCTCTGAGATTTGTGCCGATGCTCATTGACTTCCTGGTGCCGAATCATCTTCCATGAGTCACGAGTGCGCTAATGAACAAAAGACTTCATGTTTTTAGATGTATTAGTAATACTTTTTGTGTCAAACATCACCTCTTTCCTGTATACAAGTAGCCCTGAGAAGTTTAGAGAGTTCATGAATCTTCCACTGCTTGTTGGGCCATGGCCCATGTGTGATGGCCACAGTGTAAGCACAGTAACCAGAGAGCAGCTGCTCCTTGAGCAGGGTTAGACAGGTTTGCTTTATGTGAGATGTGGGCCAAGCCTAGCCCTTGTGGCCCATTTGTGGGAGCTTGCCTTGGGCAGAACATTCTGGCTACAGCAACTCAGTTGCTTAATGTCTGTCTCCAAGTGGACAACAGCCTCTAATACCCCAACCCTTCAGTGATCCTTCCCCCATTTAGGTGTGAGCAAAACAACTCCTTTTGCTTGCACTGCATGCACTGCAGCAAGAAGAAGTTACTGTCCTCCAGAAATTGACTTGGAAGCACAAATGATTATTTTCCCTTTCATGGTTTTCAGGCTCCAAAGTTCCAAATTAATCTTCTTAAAATTCTAATTTACCTTAATTGCTTTTTAAGAAATACTGTCTACCAATCAAAGAACATGTACAAAATGAATAAACCATAACTAATAATAATAACAATAAAGTAAATACCCATGTCCCCTCCACCAAACTTCAGAACCAGAACACAGGGCAGGGACTAGGGCTGAATGAAGCAAGTGAGGAAATGACCTTGGGCACAAAATTTAAGGGAGTGCCAAAAAATGCAGTAGCCAAAATAAATCATGTTTTAAAGCAATATTTTAAAAAATCAAAATTAATGCCAAAAAAACCCCATGATGAACAGAATATCAAAATTCTGAATGAAGATGAGATTGGTGTTGCCGAGTTCTCCCTTTGCATCAGGCTCCAGTGTGGCCTGGCACAGGGTAGAGCATGAGAACACACTCATCCTTCAAGATGCTCTGGGCTCTGGAGACCCCCGTGACTCTGTGTGGCTCATGACCTTGGCACTCAATGCGCATGTCTTCTCATCAGGCTTCTTCCACTCAGCTTGACAACTGCTACCTCTGTGCCTTCTGTTCCCTGACCCACAGGATCTACCCCTTCCCTCCACCTGTGCAGATCTTACCATCCTCAAACCACAACTCTTCCATGAAGCCTTTCTCACTATCCTAACACCCCGCACTCCCCTGTATCTGTGAGCGGTGATTCTGTCCTTCTCTGGAATGCCGATCCACTTAGCATTCTCAGGAACAGTCCGTTGCTGCTGCACATCTTTCTGTCCTGTTCCCCTACTAGACAGCATGCCCCTCAAGAACATGTTATATTTTCTTCTATCTTCCAGAACACCATTATACTTGGGTTTCAGTAACTGCTGGCTATGACTGGTTAATTGATGGATGTAACTAGTTAAAAAGTGACAAGTGAGGAGCACCTGGGTGACTCAGTCAGCTGGGCATCCGACTCATGGTTTCAGCTCAGGTCATGATCTCATGGGTTGTAAGTTCGAGGCCTGAGTCGTGCTATGTGCTTGGTGGGGGAGTCCGCCTGAGGTTCTCGCCCTCTGCCATTCCCCCAACTCGTACACACACTCTCTCTCTCTCAAATAAATATATATTTTTTAAAAGTGGGAAGTGAATGTAAAAACAAACACTGGGGGCACCAGGGTGGCTCAGTGGGTTAAAGCCTCTGCCTTCGGCTCAGGTCATGATCTCATGCATGATCACATCTTTGGAAAACTGCTGATTAGTGAATATAGCTGTAGCAGTGAGTGAGGGGAAAGGGACAACGGAGACGAGCTGGACAGAAGTGGTGGTTGAACCACCAAAAGCCACAGAGATCTTAAAAAGAGAATGATGTGGTCAGATGTCCATTTCTGAAAGCTGACGTTGTAGCAGAGTCGAAAACACTTTAGTATATATGCTGCTGAAGCGAACACAAGTCAAAACACTTTAGAAGAACAGACCAGGGATACAGAGGTCAGCCAGAACAGTGCCGGCCATTATTTTCAACACTCGATATCTGTTAACACATTTCATCCTCACCATGACTTGTTATCCCTATTTTACCAATGAGGGAACTGAGGCATGGACCAAAGTCACATAAGTGATCCGTGGCACATCCAAAATCAGAACCCATGCTGTCTGGCTTCAGAGTACATGCTTTAAGGACTGTGCTATAAAGGGGGAAAGGAGGGACACCTAAACTGTGGCAGGGGCAATGAGAACCAAGACCAGATTATGGCTTCATGGGAGCCATGTGAGAGAGAAGCTGGTGCCCTCAGACATGGCAGAATTCAAACAGAGAGCAGCTGAGGTGACTCACAAGAGTGCCTTTCATGACCAGGTGGGCCACTGACCAAGGTGGGTGGCTGTGGAGAACCAATTGCTACTGTTAGGCTATGTTGTTCCAAGCATGCTGTGTACACTTTTGAATATGGTACATAGGAAATCAAGCAGGACGGGTGCAGGAGAGGGATGGAAATACAAGCCTGAAACACAAGAGAAAAATATAGACAAAAGATAGATTTGGGTAAGCGTCCTCTTGATTTTAGTTCAGGTCATGATCACAGGGTCATGAGACTGAGCCCCGTGTCAGGCTATGCTCAGCACAGAGTCTGCTTGAGATTCTCTCTCTCCTTCTGCCCCTCCCTCCATACAATCTCTGCCCTCTGCCATCCAAATTAATAAAATCTTTTTTTAAAAAGAGATTTGGGGGGCACCTGGGTGGCTCAGTGGGTTAAAGCCTCTGCCTTCGCCTCAGGTCATGATCCCAGAGTCCTTGGATTGAGCCCCACATCGGGCTCTCTGCTCAGCAGGGAGCCTGCTCCCTCCTCTCTCTCTGCCTGCTTCTCTGCCTACTTGTGATCTCCGTCTGTCAAATGAATAAATAAAATCTTTAAAAAAAAAAAAAGAGAGAGATTTGGGAGTCAGGAGTGCAAAAGCAGTAGTTAAAAGCATGGGATAGGGGCACCTGGGTGGCTCAGTCATTAAGCATCTGCCTTCGGCTCAGGTCATGATCCAAGGATCCTGGGATTGAACCCTGCATCGGGCTCCCTGCTCAACGGGCGCAATGCCTGCTTCTCCCTTTCCCACTCCCCCTGCTTGTGTTCCCTCTCTCGCTAGGTCTCTTGTGTCAAATAAATAAATAAAATCTTAAATTAAAAAAAAAAGCATGGGATAGACGCAGTCATGCTGGGAAGGATTCACAGTAAGCCATAGAGAGAGCTAAAGACAGAGCCTTAAGGGACACTCCTATGGCAGGGGCAGAGAAGGAAAAGCAAAAATCATTGGTAAGGAGGAATAAGAAAAGACTTCAGAAGAGGACCTCAAAAAGGCTGAAAGGAGAATTACAGGAGGAAAAAAATCAGCACAGTACAATACCACAGAAAAGTAAGGTAAGAAAAGGAACAAAACAAGGCCTATTTACTTCTCACAGTCAGAGCATCCTGGAAACCTCCCCGGAAGCAGTCATGCCAGCACACCAAGATGGAAGCCTTGGTACAGAGGACCAAGGCAGAAACCAGAGAGGGAGGGGGAGGGGGTAAGCCCACATCAACTCTTTCCAGAAACTTGAAAGGAAGCACAGAAACCAATGTCTTGATAATCAGAACGTACAGAGTTGAGGACAGGTTGTTTGTGTTTGTTTTCGATGAGGAGAAAGAACTGAAAATGCTTACTGACAACAAGAAATTATCCAATAGAGAAGGAAGACGAAACTTAGACAATAGAGGGAACTGCAGAATAAGATCTCGAAGGAGACAGGAAGGGCCGATGTGCTCTAGGTGATGGGAATACAGAGGTGAACAAGCCCCTGCCCTGAGCAGCTTACGTGCTAGTGGAAGGAGACAGACGGACAGCAGACTCACACACACATACTACATCAGGTGGTACTACACGCCATAAAGAAAATGGAGCAGGAAAGAGGGATGAGAAGACCACTGGGCATACAAGTGCCATTTTATACAGGGTGGTTGGGGAAGGCCTCCCTGACACACTGATATGTGAGCAGAGACTCAAGGGATCAGCACTGCACAGAAAAGGAACAGCAAAGGCAGACCTACGAGGCAGCATGTGTGAGGTACGACTGAGGAAGAGTTAAAAGCCAGTGTATGGAGTGCAGTTGGGGGGAGAGGAGCTGAGGACGGAGAGGTGGGGAGGGTCACATCCCATGAGGCTTACACAGGGCTTGTAGGCCCCTGTAAAGACTGGTGTTCATAGAGTAAGGTGGCAGCTTTGGGAGTGTTTTCAGCAGAAGAATGACATGACCCAGCTGACATTTTAAAAAGAAACCTCTGGCTGCCTTTCAGAGGACAGTAGTGGAGGCAAGGATGAAGGAGGAAGGCCGCTAGGAGGCCTTCACAACAACCAGTTGGCTGGGATGGCGGGGGGAGGTGGTGAGAAGTGAAAGCTTTTCTGATATACTGGTGACATGAGTGAAAGGAGATTCTAGAAGAATTTTTGTCCTCAACATCTGAAAGATTGAATATCAAAGAGAACAACACATCCAAGGATTCATGAGACATCTGTAGAAAGGGGAGGGCAGTGATGAAATGGAAAGGCAGGCTGAACAAAGCCAGGCTGTGGGGGCTCCTGGGGCCAGGGCAGGTTGGAATCTTACTGGGTAGGCTGCAGGAAACCAAGGAGGGCCAGTAAGAAGCAAGAGACACAGACAAAACCAAAAGTGTGGAAAGCCACTGAAGTGAGGTGTGCTTCCTGACATCGGGGTCTCAATTTTTTCTCTGATTACAAAATAATACATGTTCATTATAGGGGTGCCCGGGTGGCTCAGTGGTTAAGCATCTGCCTTCAGTTCAGGTTATGATCCCAGGGTCCTGGAATCAAGCCCTGCATTGGGCTCCCTGCTCTATGGGAAGCCTCCTTCTCCCTCTCCCACTCCCTCTGCTTGTGTTCCCTCTCTCGCTGTGTCTCTCTGTCGAATAAAGAAAATCTTTTAAAAAAATGTTCATTATAGAAAAACTGGAAAATGAAGAGAAGCATAAAAAGGAGATCATAACCTGTCCAAGCACATAGAAACACTGAAGCTTTTGTTATATAATTTTTAATTCTTTTTCTACAGATATACATCAATTTTAAAAAGACAATAACATTTTTCTAAACTTATTTCACTTAATGTACCCCGAATATTTTTCTATATCATGGAGTATTTTTTTTTCAATATCATCTTAGATACCTTTTAGAGGAGCAATGAGAAAGGCTAACCAATAAAATATCAGTAAGGATGGAAAAAGGGATGACTCATGGAAACAGCTTTGTCCTTACTTTCCTATGGGGAAAATGAAATATATGCATGCAGCACATCACTCTGATTTTATAGTTAATGGATTTAATTAATTGTGCACATGGACCTCCAAGCAAAGACCTACATTATATTGGTGCTGAAGTTTCTGATTAACACCACGACAGAACTACAAAGTTTTAAAACACTTCTAAGCATTACAACCGAAGTCTGAACATAAGCACTGCAAAATCCACCTCAATTACAAATACAGCAGAGGGGCACCTGAAAGGCTCAGTCAGTCGAGCACCCGACTTTTGATTTGGGCTTAGGAAGTGAACTTGGCATTGTGGGATCAAGCCCCGCATCAGGCTTAGGGCAGAGTCTACTTCTCCCTCCCTCTCTGCTCCTCCCCCCGACTTATGCGCATGCTCTCTCTCTCTCTCAGATAATAAAAAAAATCTTTTAAAAAAAAAACACATAAATCACAGCAGAACGATGCCTCTTTTTTTCTCTCTCCCCCATTAAGGAAAAGGAAGTGAGTAGGGAGTTCAACTAGATTGAAACAGGAACAAGAAATATTAGATGACGAAAATTAAATAAAGTAAATAAAGAAACCAATTTCCAGCTCTTTCAGGAAAATTAAGACTTCTGTTCAATTCACAGACTTAAGACTTTGAAGAAACTAAAGTCCTTTAGAAAGTTCTAGACTAACCTCTCATTTTACGCAAGAGGAAATGAAACACAGACAGGATGAGCTGCTCAAAGTCAGGGCAAAGAGACCAGAATCCGAGTCAGTTTTGTGTTAACAATTCTCCATGCATTCCTCAAAGGTTGGCTCTTTATCTTATTCGCTGCTTTATCTTGGCACCTCAATTAATGCCTGACACATAATCAGTTCTCAATAAACAGTTGTTGCATGCACGCATGATTCATAGATGACAAATATTTTGGGGTTCTATTAAAAGAACTTAAGGGTACTGGGGTACAGTCCCTAAATGTCAGGTTGATGTCACAGATACATTTAACAATATGTCCGTATATTTCGTACAGTACCATCTTTCAATTCTTACTTCATTGATCCTTGCCTGTTGACTATTTATGAGTTACAGAACTCCTCTATGCCTTTGTTTCCTTATAAGTGAATTAAAAATAAGGTAGGGTTGCTATGAGAAAAATTATGAATTATTCTAAAGCAGCTTTATTATTTAGATAGTGCTTAGAGTTTGGAAACAGAAGCCAGTTATTCATCATAAATCTAAGCTCTTAAAAGGCCTGTAAGTGCTCCAAAGCTCAAGCAACCCAGATCCATCTTTCCAGATATGGATTTGTGCTGCAGAAAGATCACTGACTCCCTAGAAAGTGCAAATTTCAGGCTTTTGTTTAGGATTTTTTTTTCCATCTTACAGTTCCATACTAGTAATATTTCCTGATTGCTTACCGTATACAGGCATTGTGCTAGTCACTACGAAAATAAAGAACTAAGCAAACATAGTCCCTGTTATTAAGGAGCTTGCAATCTATTAAGGTAACTAAAAAGGAAGACTTTGGGAATAACACAAGCAATACAAGGTGCTTCATGTAATTTAAACATGGAAGAGAGCATAGCTGGGTTGGGACCAGAACAGGCTATTAGGAGGATGGGCTTAGGACAGAAAGCTAACCGTACCCAATTCATTTTGTGTATGTACAGAATGGGTGAATTAAGTACATAGCAAACATTCTATGAACCTGAATTATAAAAGGTGCTGGATATACACTGCTGAATAAGAGCACGCCCTGCCATGAAGAATCTTATAGGCTACTTAAGAAAAGGAAAAAGAGGGGCGCCTGGGTGGCTCAGTGGGTTAAGCCTCTGCCTTCGGCTCAGGTCATGATCTCAGGCTCCTGGGATCGAGCCCCGCATCCAGCTCTCTGCTCAGCAAGGGGCCTGCTTTCCCCTCTCTCTCTGCCTCTCTGCCTAGTTGTGATCTCTCTCTCTGTGTCTAATAAATAAATAAATAAAATCTTAAAAAAAAAAAAAGGAAGGAAAGCACTAAGGAAAGACAGCCTGTGAACACAAAAAGATGAGAAGTAACAGAAGAGAAGTTTTAGTCACAAGAAACAATATAAAAAAGACACAAAGAATCATCAGTAAGTGGTGAAGTTGGCCTGGGCTTGGGCCAAGTGCAAGGTAGTGGAAGATCAAGTTGAAATCTTAAACTGGTCTTACTGGAAGATTATCTCATACTAGAAGACCTTGAATGCCAGACTGGGGACTATGAATTAATTCATAAGATGAAAGGATGGGAGATTTTTTTTCTCACTCCTTTTTAAAGTTTTTATTTAAATTCCAGTTACTTTACAGTGTAATATTAGTGTAAATACAGTGATTCAATATTTCCATATGATACCTGGTGCTCATCGTAAGTGCACTCATTAATCCACTCACCCATTTTCCCCCACACACAACTTCTTTATCCATTCATCATCAATCAGCGGATACCTGGGCTGTTTCCAGAATTTGGCTGTTGTTGGTAATATTGCTACAAACATCAGGGTGCATGTACCCCTTTGAATTAGTATTTTTGCATTCTTCAGGAAAAATACCTTTGTATTCTTTGGGGAAATAGTGCAATTACTAGATCATAGGGTTAGTTCTATTTTCACCTTTTTGAGGAACCTCCATACTGTTTCCAGAGTGGCTGCACCAGTTTATATTCCCACCAACAGTGCAAGAAGATTCCCCTTTCTCCACATGCTTGCCAACACCTGCCGTTTCTTGTGTTGTTGATTTTAGCCATTCTGACAGGTGCAAGGTGATATCTCATTGCAGTTTTGATTTGTATTTCTGGTGGGAGATTTTTAAGCAAGTAAGTCCTACAGCACACAGGCTATCTTAGAAGGACAAATATAGTTGTACTTGATGAGATCTACACACAGACATAAAAGTAACTTCTAGGTTACCTGTCGTAAGAAGAATGGACTGTTAACCCATGTGGGTCCTATTTGTATAAAATCATATGCATCGCAGACAATGACTCTCAGCAGCGTTTGTTCTGCTTACCATCTCCTGGAGAAGAACACAGAGAGGGGCAGTGCAGGGGAAAGGAAGCCAGTTGACTTTCACTTTACCCATGGAAGCCTAAAATTTCGCAAAAGAAAACAATGCAAAAAGCAGCAGCTTTGGGGGGCGCCTAGCGGGCTCTGCTGGTACAGCGTGCAACTCTTGATCTCGGAAGTTGTGAGTTCGAGCCCTACGTTGGGTGTTGAAATTATTTAAAAATAAAATCTTAAAAAAAAAAAAAAAGGAAGCAGCAGCAGCAGCAGCAGCAGCAGCTTGGGTGTGAAAGGAAGATGGCAAACTGAAAGATGGTACAGGGATACGCCAGGATGCACTGCTGTGGAATTTAACTCTAAGTGCACACATACACGTACACGTCTCTCATCTTCTTTTCAGCAAACTTCTCAAGAGTGGTCTGTCTCCAGTTATCCTTTATCCCCTCTTAGGCCCCAGCATGAGCACAGGCTTCACAGTCAGAGCGAGGTCAACTGTAATGCTACCACTTCCCACACATGCTAATTACTACTGACCCTGACCTGACCAAGTAAACCTGAGTAAGTGTAACACTTGGCTATTATACCAAAATTATTGAAAAAAAAAAAAACCAGATAAGCTAAAAAAAAAAAATCACTTGCTATCTGGAAAGAACCACTGATAAGAGTTTTATGTTCTGACATTAAATGATTTAGTTCTCTTTTACTCTCTTTTCCCACATTTGAGGGAAAAGTAAATGTGTATCTACAAATTGTTTTGTAATCTGTTTTCATCAGATAATACTCTACAGTGAATACTTCCCATTTTCCCAGACATCATTCCCAGCTGATCCCCAGTATTCTCTATTCTATAGATCATACTTTATTTCCCACTCCTCTCATCGTGATTTTTTTTAAAGATTTTATTTATTTATTTGACAGAGATCACAAGAAGGAAGAGAGGCAGGCAGAGAGAGAGAGAGAAGGAAGCAGGCTCCCTGCTGAGTAGAAAGCCTAATATGGGACTTGATCCCAGGACCCTGAGATCATGACCTGAGCCGAAGGCAGAGGCCCAACCCACTGAATCACCCAGGTGCCCCATTGTGATGTTTCTCTAGAATGTTTCCTGCATATACTGCTACATGCAATACTGGAATGGATATCTCCCACATACAGAGATCTGTCCATAGATCTGATTAATTCCACCAGAAAAATTCCTATAGGGAAAATAAGCAAGTCCAAGAAGTATAAAATAAAAGTGCCAGTTTGCTTTTTGGAAATTTTGTCCTAATTTATAGCTTTACTAGCAGGGAGCTCCTCATGTCACTCATCAAACATCTACTTAGTTTTCTTCTATTTTTAAAATTTGTGTGTTTTCTTTTAATAGATTAGTGCTTAGGGAGATTTAAGGCAAGGGTCTTGCCTTCAGGCAAGGGTCATTTTACCCATTTGTGTATCTCTTACATTGTTTACTTTGTTAGTACTAAATTATTTATTTTTGGGTATTTATTTTTGTCCAACCACTTATTAGCACTTTAACTGATGTCTTATCAATTGTAGAGCTTTTTTAGTAGACTATAATGTTATCCTCAATGGCAATTTTTGTCTTCAACTCCCCTCTGTTTTATAGTTTAGGATTTAATATTAACTTTCTGAACAACGTGTTTAAGAGTAATGATTATTACAGGCAATCATGCTTTATTTCTGATTATAATGGCGATGATAAACCCAATGAATAACCATTCAATAGGATTGTTAGCTTCTGCCTTAAGATAGATATTTATTATATTATATTAGGTAGTATCTCTCTAGTTTCTGAAAGTTTTTAATGAAAAAAAGTGGGCTGAATTTCATCAAAACCTCTTAGACATGTATCTAGTTATTATTTTTAAATATGATCTATTGAGTTGGATGTTATTAGATTTCCTGGTCTGAATTCATCTTTGTATTCCTGAGATTAACCAGTTTAGTTGCAATGGATCATATTCATGACTCCTACACTCTACCTTCAGAAAACTGCCCAATCAAGCAGTTTACTTTTTTTTTTTTAAAGAATTTATTTATTTATTTGACAGAGAGAGAGATCACAAGTAGGCAGAGAGGCAGGCAGAGGGGGAGGGAGAAGCAGGCTCCCCGCCAAGCAGACAGCCTGATGTAGGGCCCGATCCCAGGACTCCAAGATCATTACCTGAGCCGAAGGCAGAGACTTAACCCACTGAGCCACCCAGGTGCCCCAAGTTCACTCTTTTTTAATCTACATATCAGTTCTTGTCACTACTATTCTAGTTCAGGTCTTATTTCTCACCTGGATTCTTATAATGACTTTTAAATACTTCCCCCTCCCATTCCTGGCTCTTCATTTCAACTATATATGTAGTCTCATAGTTGCATTAAATTTATATAGAACCATTTGAGGAAAACTACTATCCTTATGAAACTAAGTCTATCAATGAACTTGAACAATCTCTCGATTTATTTATAATTTATAATTTTGTGCAAAAATGTCTTACACACACTTCGTTGGAGTTATTTCCTAAGTACCTCATGAGTTTTGGTGCTACCGTAAATGGATGGTGTCTTTTTATTTTTTTTTTCATCATTGTCATCACTCTAAATTGGCTACTTACTTTCAACTCTAGCCTGTTTTGTAGTATGACCTTATTTCTCCACTTGCATTCTATCCCCCTCTAATCCATTCTACCACACATTACCTTTTTAAAATGAAAGATCATGTCACTAGATTGCTTAAAACCCTTTGATGCACCTAGGAAAACAATACAAATTCTTTACCAACTCTCTAGACTTTGTGTAATCAAGTCTCTGTCTGCCTCTTTGGCCTCATCTCCCTTGTTTATATCCCCTGGTCTTCAAGTGCTGAAACACACCACGCTCTTTCTCAAGGAAAGCAGAGCACTTGAGCACTTGCTCTTCCCTCTGCCCCAAACACTCTTACTACCATTCCTTTGTGTCTTTTAAGTCTGAACTCCAATGTCAACTCCTTGGAGATGCCTCCCCTGGCCACTGCATCTTTTTTTTTTTTTTTAAAGATTTTATTTATTTATTTGACAGACAGAGATCACAAGTAGGCAGAGAGGCAGGCAGAAAGAGAGAGGGGGAAGCAGGATCCCCACTGAGCAGAGAGTCTGACGCGGGGCTCGATCCCAGGACCCTGGGATCATGACCTGAGCAGAAGGCAGAGGCTTTAACCCACTGAGCCACCCAGGCACCCCTGGCCACTGCATCTTAAGTAGGTAATAGAAATCCGTAATTTCTCCCCAGTAAAAAACTAATTACACAAATTTGGTTAAATCAACTTTGAGGTGGCTCTAATGTATTCATACAAGTTCAAAATTATATCATCTTGGTAAATTGTTTATCATTATATAACGGTCCTCTCTACTGCTAAGCCTAACATGCTTGATATTAATTCTGTTATGCCAACTTTGTTTTGGTATTTGCCTACTGTATCTTTTACCTTGCTCTACTGCAACTTCATGAATGGCTGTATCTCTGGTAAAAAGCATGTAACTGAATTTTGTTTAATATATCTTTCTTAACCAGTGAGTTTATTAATTAACATGTATCATTAAAATATTATATATATATGTATACATATATCTGGACTTCTTATCATCTTATGTTTAAATATTCAGCCCACTTTTTCCTATGCTTCTTGCTCCTTTTTATAAATTAATATTTGCTCCTTTGTCCTTTTAGGTTTACTTTAAAATTTTTACTGTATGCATTTAGCTTAACAAAGTTAAGAAATATCTTAACACCAACCCCCAAATTAAAAAAAAAAAAACAAAACTAGAATACTTCAACTCCAGAATTCTCCTCAGCCTTGACTTGCAGTGCTCTTAGCTGACACTTATGTTAACTGACTAATGTTCTCTTTTTTAAATTTTTATTTATTTTTACCTCTATCTTTTTAAAAAACTCTCCCCACTATAAAATAATTATTTTGTATAGACAATGTCTGCATTTTATGTATTTACCATTCTTTTCTACATCTCAAACTAACCTTCTTGCACCTCAAACATTCTGGATTCATTTTCCTTTTCTTGAAATATATCCTTTATACATTATTTAACTGTAGACATTTCACAGTGATAAATTCTCGGAGTTTTTGTTCATCTGTAACAGTCTTCATTTCACCTTTGTTCATTTTTTAAAAGATTTGAGAGAGAGAGAGCATGAACAGGACGGGGAGAGGGAGAAAAAATCTCCAAAAGATTCCACACTGAGTACAGAGCCTGATGCGGTACTCAATCTCAGGACTGACCTGAGCCAAAACCAAGAGTTGGATGCTTAACTGACCGTACCACCCTGATGCCCACACTTCACCTTTGTTCTTAAAGATTTTTTTTTTTCTGAGTACACAATTCCAGGTTCACCATTATTTTCTGTAGAAAATGTTCTGCTATCTTTTGACTTCCACTATTGCTACTGAGAGTTCCTTATAACTGTCACCCCTTTTTGGGTGACTTCTTTTTAAGATCTTCTGTCTTTGGTGCTCTGCATTTCCATTTCAGATTTATGTTGATATGGATCTCTTCTTGTTTAATCTTCATTCTTTTATCTAGTGCCACTATCAGTCCAAGCCCCTCTAATTCCTTCATGTGGCCCTCTCACGTTATCCTACCTCTTCCTCATTAAACCTCACCTATATCTGGAATTTGCTAGACTTTTTCTTGCCTCAGGGCTTTTGCTTTGTATTTTCTTTTGCCTAGAACAACAAGCAGGTGGGTTCCCACCTCTCCTTTGCTGGCAAACTCTCACTTCTTTGGATCTCAATTCAATATTGATTCCTGAGAAAGGTTTTCCTTGACCCTGCCCTCCCGCCAGTCTACACGGCTATGATAGTTCTTGTAACAAGCACCATTTTCCCTCTGCTTCATCTTTATCACAGTTTGCAAATATAGCTGACCCTTGAACAATGCAAAGGTTAAGGGCACTGACCCCTGTGCAGAAAATCCATGGCTAACTTTTGAGTCCCCTAAAACTTAACTATTGACAGCCTAAAGTTGATGGGAAGCCTTACTGAGAACATAAAGAGTTGATTAACATGTATTTTGTATGTTATATGTATTATATACTGTATTTATTATACAATAAACTAAGCTAGAGAAAAGAAAATATTAAGAACATCCTAAGGAAAATAGATTGATAGTACTATACTGTATTTATTGAAAAAATGGGGGCACCTGGGTGGTTCAGTGGGGTAAAGCCTCTGCCTTTGACTCAGGTCATGATCTCAGGGTCCTGGGATTGAGCCCTGCATCTCCTCTGCTCTCTGCTCAGCGGGGAGCCTGCTTCCTCCTCTCTCTCTGCCTGCTTCTCTGCCTATTTGTGATCTCTGTCAAATAAATAAATAAAATCTTAAAAAAAAAAAAAAAAAGAATGTGTACAGCAGACCCAGCAGGGCCTGGCCACCTGAAGGACCCACGTCCTTTAAAAAATAAAAAAAAGAAAAATGTGCATGTAAGTGGACTAGTGCAGTTCAAACCCATGTTGTTCAAGGGTCCACTATACATTTGTGTGTTATTGTTAGTAAATGTTCCTCCATTAGCCTGTATACAACATAGGTATAATGACCACGCCTGGCTTTATTCACCATTCTGTATTCACAGCCTTACTACAGTGCCTGAAAAACAATAGGCACTCAATAAATTCATGCTGAATAAACAAATGACCAAATGAAAATCCAGCTTCCTTCATATGGCATATAATAGTGCTTCTAGATCTGCACTTGCTACTTATTCCCTTTTCCTAAAATGCTTCTCTCTTGGCCTGCCAACTCCTTATTCAGCAGAGAAACCTCCTCTGTGAAGCCTTCCTTTATAGAACTTGCCCACACATGAGCAGAGTTTTGCGGCCTGTCTACACGCCCCTAGAATCTCAACCACAGCCCTCACCCCAGTGTACTCTGACATCTGCCTCCTCAAGATGGAAGCCCTAGGGTCTACTATGCCTCACAGGCGGGGCATCTGAAAAATGCCTGAGGGAAAAGAAGACTAGCAATGCACTGCAAGGGGGAATAGCTGATGGAGCCATGTCTCTGAGGAGGTAAGAAGGAATGAGAGCAGAACAAGAGATTATAGCCTCATCAGAGATAATGTATGCCATTCTTCAGAAAGAGAATGAAATTGAGTGGGGTGGGGTGATGAGAACAGGTAGACTGTGAGGGGGAAAAGGAAGGAAACCGCTGAGTTGATTTTGTGTTCTCAGCAAAATGTGAGGAAGCCATTCTTCTTAGAGGGGCAAGGATGGAAGCTCATGTGACGGTACCAGACAGAACAGAAGAGCCACTTTCTTCAATACTTAAATCTTAGCAACAGCTGACTACTAAGTAATGAGTACAACACTGCCACAAATTCCTCACCAAAGTCATGCTTTACCAAACCCAAGGATACATCACTAAGTGAACGTACGGTGCCCTAGCTCAAAGTCTCCAAAAGAAAAATCTGATCTAAGTAGTTCCATCCTTTTAAATGTCAGGCTTCACATTCAGTTTAAGGGAAGGAATCTCTGATTAAACTACATGAAATCATACAAAGAAAGTTGAATGTATCTTTAATACATGGCCTCTCTCCCATGCCTCCTGCACTGAGTAGTATCTCTTCATGTAAACAAGCAAAAATATTTAATGTTCCTTTCTGTACCAATTTGCACAGCCTCCCAAAACACCTTGCACAAAGGAGGCATTCAAATTGTTTTAAAACTGAATTAAATAAGAGTGTTTAAGTCTCTTAGTAATTCCCACAAATTTGAGGATGGAAATTCACAAATCTTTTTGAAATAACATAAACATGTCTCTCCTTGTGAAAGAGGAATAGAAAAAAAAAAGGCAGTAAGAGAGATGGGAATTACTAAAAAATGTTCTTTGTGGATTACACTATTGGATTCAGTGGCTATGTCATCAGACCTTTCAATTTACAAAGCCCTGACAACAGTAAGTGTGCAAAATTTATAAGGGCTGGATCTATGGGAAAATAATGGGTGTATTTACCTTTGAAGTACCCACGGTTCCATTCATGTGGATACCAATTATGTCTGAGCACTGTCTTCAAAAGCCATCTAGCTTCTACAGCTCTTATTTTCTTCCAGTCTCAAAAACCTATAGTCTTTACACTTGAAGGCCTCCTATAGAATGAAGGGTCTAACCATTAAAGCAAAAGGTAAAGATATCCAATGGAAAAACTCAAAGTAATGATTTTATTATCTCTTTCCAGTGACCTCTCTTTTTCCTTCTAGGGCCACCAAGAATAGAGTAAATTAAAACTGTGGAGTCTATGACATCTGTATGTTAAAACAGACTTGAAGCTACAGATTAGGAAAAACTCACTGTATTATTTAATGAAATGCTATAATCCCATCTAAATTTTCCATATAGCACCATGTTAATTGTATGTCTATAGGCTAGCACAGATTTCAGTTCCACCACAGTAAGGTTTAAATTACTATGAACAAAAATTAAATAAATCCCATAAAAGGTAGTAAGGAAACAAATTAACAGAGGTCAGGTTGAGTGGCTATGATGCCCTATAAAACTATAAGGTTAATCAAGGAAATAAAAACTTTAGTACATTTTAAAAGTGAATCAGCCCAAAAGAATTGAAGACAACTCTATTCACAATACCGAAATGTGAGAAACAACCCAAATGTCCATCAACTGATGATTGGATAAACAAAAATGTAGTCCCTCTGTACAGTGAAATGCCCCTCAGCCAGAAAAAGGAGGGAAGTGCTGATGCACATTGCAGCATGGAAACCACATGCTACATGATCCAAGTGGATCAAGTACTGATCCAAGGTGTAGCATGCACACCTTGGAAAACATTATGCTGAGTGAAAGAAGCCAGACACAAAAGGCCACGTATTGTGTGGTTCCATTTATAGGAAATATCCAGAACAGGCAAATTCAGAGAGACAGTCAGTGGATTAGTGGATTTAGTGCCAGGAGCTGGGGAGAGGAGAATAGGGGGTATGGAACAGTGGGGAATGACTGCTTGAAAGGTACAGGATTCCTTTTGGGGTGATTAAAATGCTCTGGAACTAAACAATGGTTTGGCTGCACAATGTTATTGATGTCCTTAATGCCACGGAATCATATACTTTAAATGGCTGAAACGGTGATTTTTATGTTATACGAATTTTACCACTTTCAAAAAAAAAAGTGGGTCACAACTTTCCATTTTACTCTAGAAGTAAGAATTGGAAGAGAGTCTATCCTACTTAACCTAGCATACACACACTGAAAACCTTTATTATGGCCTAGGGATTCAGAGCATGGTTTTGCTGTCTAGGCTTTCCTTAGCCAAACTACTTAAACTCTGTGAACCTCCCTATCTATAAAATGGGCACACTAATAGCATCTATCTTACACAGAATTGCAAAGATAAAATGGAGATAATACAATCCAAGCACAGTGCCCAGTAAGAGTAACTGGAAAACAAGTTAGTTATAATTTCACTGGCAACTGTGCAATCTTCAATGTTAGAAATAAAACCTTACTTAAGTGGGACGCCTGGGTGGCTCAGGTAGTCAAGCGTCTGCCTTTGGCTCAGGTAGTGATCCCAGGGTCCTGGTATAGAGCCCCGACATGGGGCTCATGGGGCTCAACAGGGAACCTGCTTTTCCTTCTTCCTCTGCCTGCCACTCTGCCTACTTGTGCTCTCTCTCTGTCAAATAAATAAGTAAAATCTTTTAAAAAACAGAAACAAAAACAAATACCCTTACCTAGATCAAAGATTGTTGCACTATCATTTGTGGACCTTTGGAGGTCCCTGAGACTATTTGAGGGGAGTCTATGAGGCCAAAACTACATTTATAATAATTGTAGGACATTATTTGCCTTTTTCACTGCAATGGCATTTAAAGGGATGGTGCAAAAATGCTGAGTAAACTGTTGGCACCTCAGCATGAAGGAAGATAGCAGCACCAAACTGTACTAGCAGGAGTATATTTTCATTATATATCTAAAAAAATCTAGTTTCATTTATCCTTGATGAAACAGTAAAAATGATCAATTTTATTAAATCTCAGGCTTTGAGTACCTGTCTTTTTTTTTTTTTTTTTTTTTAAGATTCTATTTATTTGTTTGAGAGAAAGTGAGAGCATGAGCAGGGGAGGGGCAGAGGGAGAAGCAAGCCCCGCAGTGACCAAGGTGCCCAACAGGACCTGAGCCGAAGGCAGACGCTTAACCGACTGAGCCACACAGGGGCCTCAAATACATTCCTTTTTAATATCCCTCTGGGATAAACTGACAGTACGTATAAAGCAGTTGGGCTATATACCGAAGTAGATGGCTGTCGGGAGGAAAAGCACTTGTGAGGCTGTCAGAGCTAGAGCTGAGCTAGCTTCTTTGTCCATGAACACCATTTGTATTTGAAAGAACAACTGACAGACAAATTATGGTTATTCAGACTTGGTTATTTGACAGACATTTTCTCAAAAAAGAACTTCAAGGAAAACAGTATTTTTGGCCAATAATAAAATTCAAGCTCTCAAGTGAAAATTAGAATTTTAGAAAATGTGTATCAGCTACCATGAGCTTGACAGCAGCTTCCTAATACTTAAAGACTGTGATGAAATTAGTAGCGTGATTAATTCATTTTTAATATTGCATAATGAAATGTCTCAACATTTGGAAGAGCTGTATAACTCAGTGAACCAATGTTTTC
Organism: Mellivora capensis; assembly: GCA_004024625.1. Taxonomy (NCBI): domain Eukaryota; kingdom Metazoa; phylum Chordata; class Mammalia; order Carnivora; family Mustelidae; genus Mellivora; species Mellivora capensis. The sequence continues at coordinate 58,630 of PISX010010313.1, forward strand.
TAAATGACCAATACAAGCATAGGTTAAAGATCCAGTCAAAATGCAAAAGAGAGAGGGGCACCTGGGTGGCTCAGTGGGTTAAAGCCTCTGCCTTTGGCTCAGGTCATGATCTCAGGGTCCTGGGATCGAGCCCCACATCAGGCTCTCTGCTCAGCGGGGAGCCTGCTTCTCCCTCTCTCTCTGCCTGCCTCTCTGCCTACTTGTGATCTCTATCAAATAAATAAAATCTTTAAGAAAAAATGCAAAAGAGACCAATGGATTTTAATGCAAGAGTATGAAATGTTCACCATTGCAAATGACCTTTTCAAAACTATAACTTGTCAAGTTTTAGTGTAGTACCAAATATCCAGAATTATCCGAAAATACCATTAAAGTACTCTTCATGTTCCCAAATACATTTCCATGTGAGTCCAGATTTTCTTATATACTTCAATCAAAACAACATACTGCAACAGACTGAACAGAGAAGCAGATCTGAGAACACACTGGTCTATTCTATTACGGAAACTTACAAAAACGTAAAACAAAGCCACTGGGTGGCTCAGTGGGTTAAAGCCTCTGCCTTCAGCTCGGGTCGTGATCCCAGGGTTCTGGGATCGAGCCCCGCATCAGGCTCTCTGCTCAGTGGGGAGCCTGCTTCCTCCTCTCTCTCTGCCTGCCTCTCTGCCTACTTGTGATCTTGTCTGTCAAATAAATAAATAAAATCTTAAAAAAAAAAAAAAAACAATGCCTACCTTCTCACTAAATATTTTTGGTTAAGGAAACAGATTTCTCATGAAAAATGTTATTTTCATAAACAAAAAATATCTTATTTCTATTTTTAATGAACTATCAAATGTTAAATTCTGCAGTTTTAACTTCCAATAAGGTAAATATTGATAACTATAACCCATATAAAGAAAGGCTCTTTGGTACCTTCAGTAATTTTTAAGAAATTAAAGTGATTATGTGCCCAAAAAGCTTGAGAAATACTACCTTATCATTCACTGTTTTTTGTTCACAAAACTGAAAAGTAATCTACCCCATAAATAGCAGCCCTACAACACAGTGAAAATGTTTGGATAGTTATAGCTTATAACACAAAGTAAATGATCCATACCAGATATCAAACTCCAACCTGGCAGAAATGTTTGGGATGTCCTAAAGGAACAACGTGCCCCTAACTTTTTAAGGCAAGGTCATTAGTATGCTTATTTAGGCATATGTCAAGTATCTGAAAGACAAATCTGGTCCAAATACACACAACACCTGATTCTACTGTCTTTTCCTGCCTTCCTCCATTCACTTCCAATTGAATTGAGATAGGAGATAATTGAGATTATCAATTTGAACTGAGAAAACTGAAACCTTACAAGAGATCTTCTACAAAAGCAAATCAATTTGGGGGCTTGCCTAGAGACTTCGATCTTCTCTAGAGGGTTTTTGGTTCAGTGTGAGTTCTGTTCCATCCTGCCTTAATAAAAAGACCACAAAAACAAACTTCCAATTCAAGTTTGGTTCCTCTGCTCACTGAAGACCTTGACTAGACTAATAAATGGTGTTAACATTGGAAATGGCTCTAGACACCTAGGCTAGCCTCAGAAATAACCTGGGTTGCGGACAGAGAATCCCTAGCATGATCTAAGTGTGATAGTAACACTAGTAAAAAACAGTAAACATTTGTTGATGTGTGTTTTGATGATGTCTGCATGTGCTAAGCACTGTCCTATGATTCGTGTAAATTAACCCTAATAATCCTACAGAATTTGTATAGTTATCCCCATTTTGTCCTGGTATCTACTAGACCTGCACTGTGTCACTTTTACAACCACCATCCTAAAATGCCATCCTTCCCACCTCCTATAACCCGAAAGACATGAAGAAAGCACTGAGCTCATAAAGACTAGATTGCTATAATCAATATCTACCATCCAAGTAACTCAATAATTATCAGATTAACATCTGATACTTTTTCCTGCAACAAATTCCTCTTTTAAGATATTAGCTACCTATTTTTTAAAAAAAGAAAGAATTGACACATTCTACAATAATAAGATCTCAAAGAAAAGGAATCAAAACTTGTTGAACTTCCAGGAATGCTTTTAGGAACTTCTTGATGGCAGCAAAGAAGCATTACAGAAACATACCTGTTGGAGCCATCTTTCATATGGACTTTGGCATAAAGAACGTCCACCATGCCAGGATCATCGTTCATGTATTCTATCCCTGCCATCTCTACTTCTAAGGGTTTGCCCCCAGATATGTCACTGCAAAGGAAAAAACATTAGATTTTTCTAATTGTTTAATCTGAAAGGGCCATTTTAAACATGGTTATTATACAGAGTCAAATATTACAAAAATGAAATTGTTGGGATTTTTTACTAACAGTATTATCTAATCATCCTTCTAATTTCAAAATTAACACATTCTATGCACACCAACTAGAAACACAAGTATTTCCAAAGTCACACTACAGTTATGTCAATACCAGTTTATTATACTCAGAGGAAAAAAGCCAAGGAATGACAGCTCTGATTGACAAAGACATTGTTGCTCATCTCTTGGGTTTTATTTCATTATTTCTACAAGCTGCAAATATCATTTTACTCATCTAACAATGGTGGAAGCATAAAGTAGTACTACATCTTTAACAGCAATTTGGCAATATTTATAAAAAGGCTTCAAGAATAGAAACCCTTTTTTGTCCAAGCAATTCAATTTCTAGGAGCAAAACCTAAGGAAGTAATTATGAATTCAGCTACATATCTAACCATAGCCGATAAAGGAAAGCTCTTTACAGAAGAATTCCAACTGACAAATACAGAAGAATTCCAAGTGATAGATGCAGAAGTAATAACGAAATTATAATATCACCATTTTGCAACCCCTGACAAAATAATGGATGGAGACAATGATTAGCAATGGCTTCTAGAACTTAACAGCGGAAGGTTGGAGAAAATATAAAGAGATCCTTACAGAGGGCTGACCACACCTGAACCCACTGATCAGGCTTATCACACATACAAAAAAGAACCAGACAATACATACTTCCTGATTTGATGTAATAGGTTATACTCATACTCATGAAAAATAATTTATGCATAGGGTTTGACTGAGGCATTGTTTGGAGCAGCCAAAGACTGGAAACAGATTAAACACTCATTAGGGTTTTAATAAAATGTGCACAACAATGTGCATGCTATATGTTACTATTTGTGCAAAAGACAGGGTAAGAAAATTTATATACACACATATATATGTATATATATTATATATACACACATACACATTTCCTTGTACATACATAAAATCTCTGGAAGGATACAAAGAAGCTGCTAAAATCTCTTGCCTTTAGACAGGAGAGCAGGGTGCTTGGTGGGAATAGCAGTGGGAAGGAAACTTCACCGCATATCCTTTGTATCTTTAAAATTTTGAACCATATAAATGTATTATCCATTAAAAAGTTAATATAAAAATACAGAAGCAAAAGAAGGCAGACACAAGTTTATCTATTACACATATATGCAAAAGAAGTAAAACACAAAAATGTATATACTGAATGATTTTAGTTACGTGACATTCAAGAACAAGCTAAATTAATCTATGGAAATAGAAATCAGAACAACAGTTATTTCTGGAAGAAGTGAATTTACCGGAAAAGGTCATGAAGGAACTTCACAGAGTGATGACAATGTACAACATTTTGATTTGGCTGAAGTTACATAAGTGTATGCATTTGTTAAAATTCATCAACTACACTTAAGATCTGTGCATTTTGCTGTAAGTCAATTACACCTTAAAGAAAAAATACACACATGCATATAAAAAAGTGTGAGAGCATTAATAGTAATTATCTTTAGGCAATAAGATTAAAAGTGGTATTTTTGTTTATCTGCAACTTTGACTTTTCCAAAACAAGTATGTATTACTTTAATTCAAGACTAACTGATATACAATATTAGTTTCATGTGTGCATGTATTACTTTTCTGTTAAGTAAAACCTCACTATCCTGCTTCTTCCAAGACCTCTTACACAGACTTGTACTTCAACCAGAAATGGCCTTGCAGTGCCAAGCTGAAACCCAGCTAAAAATCAACTCACCACCACAGTCTTCTGCAAGCCCCACAAGGCCAGGAAGTCCATCCATCTTTTCTACACCTAGATCCCCAGCACCTGGTACTCCATAAATCTCTGGTAAACACTGAGCAGATATTCTACTCTAAAAAGAGAGGCTTTTCTGGACAATTTTGAGAAGAATGTGGACACATCCCTATAATGTCACTGAATACCATGTGGCACTAATCAAAGGCAAAAGGATGTTTGGATCCACCAAAAGGCAATTCTCAAAACAGCAAATCGAAGAAAGTTCTCTTGATATTGAACCAAGGCCATAGGGGGACCCTTTAGAGTGAGCAATCTTCATGATAAAGATTCTCTTAGGGGCACCTGAGTGGCTGAGTTGGTTAAGTGTCTGCCTTCGACGCAGGTCATGACCCCAGGGTCCTGGGATTGAGCCCCGATTTGGGCTCCCCGCTCAGTGGGGAGTCAGCTTCTCCCTCCTACCCTGCTTGTGCTCTCTCCTCCTCAAATAAAATCTTAAAAAAAAAAAAAGATTCCCTTAAAACTTGAAGACCATATTACTGCACAAGACCAGGATCTCTTTCAGTAAGAAACAAATTACTATTTTGGCCAGATATTCAAGAAAAATTATTGCCTTCATCCTAAGTATCCCTATTACCACCTCTAGTAAGTGGGGTATTCCAAAACACAAGCCAAGCTCTGAACTATTACCCGAGGCCTGTAGCTTCAACCAACAACACAGTGTATCTCCATTCCAAGTAATAGCCAAAGAATTCAATATGAAAGACTGCCATTCAATCCTTTCAAAGTGCAGTCAACCAAACTTACATGAGAAAAACAGTTTAATACTAACTATACATTCCTCTGCTGATTTCAGCTCTAACCCTGCGTAGTGAGATCACCCAAAAGCACCAAACCATTGGTTTAGTTTCCCACTAAAATGTTTTTACTGGATTATGTCTAATGTTACACTCTCTAATTCTAGGGATCAATACAAGAGAGAATCACGTGACCAATGTTTTTGTATCTTCTGCAAAATTCCTGTTGAAGACACTGTTCATAATCATTTTGGGTTAATATTTACATGACAAGTTTTTCTCCGATTGAGAACAAGCAAAGGATTCTCTCCTAAAAAACTGTTATGCTCCTTTTCATCAGTTAAGAACGAAGATAATCGATGTGTTTCCTTCTGGAATGTAGTTCAAGTATACCAGTGCTTGAAAACTACCGAATTCTTAGCTCAAGTACAATTATAACCTTTCCTTGGTTTTCTGGTAAACATTTTCTCCCATTCCATCTTTATGGTTTCTGAGCTCCCCAACTTTAACATTTCTTTTGTATGTATGTCCTCACCTCAAATCTTTAGAATGAGCTGGGGTACCAGGAACAACAAAAAATGAAACAATGAAACAGGACCTAAAGCCTGCCCTTAGGAGTAGGATCAGAAACTTCTGACCTTCCCTAGGATTTACCGAGACAGAAATTCAGTGGTTTGCCTAATAAATGCTCTTTGTCTTGGTGACAAAACTATCCCACGCTGGACACCAGTGAGCATAGTTTTCAACTGAGCGACATCTGAGGCAATGATTAGGAAGCAACATTTGTCTGTGGGTGTTTTTCCTCTTCTCTCCTTGTTCTTGTCCCTTTTTACCTTATTATTTGGTGTTACCTCAGGCCTACGGGGAACACTTAGGTACAGGAAGAGTGATGCTGGAAGTTAAAAGTACTACAGATTTGTCAGGCCATACACTCTGAGCCACTGTGCTGTTCGTGCTCTACATCTCACAAAGAAAAGTCACAGGGGAGACATTTAAAGCTTCGGCGTTTACTGAACACTGAATAATTCATTTGGAATCGATAGAGCTACATGAGCCATTAGCTTAAGAAGTGAAATCAAAGTTATGTTTCTGGTCAGGTAACATCCCTTAAACTCAAAAAACACCCCAAATTTTAAAACAAATATTCAACTACCCATTTCTTTAAAATATCTATATAGGGACGCCTGGGTGGCTCAGTTGGTTAAGCGGCTGCCTTTGGCTCAGGTCATGATCCCAGCGTCCTGGGATCGAGTCCCACATCGGGCTCCTTGTTCGGCAGGGAGCCTGCTTCTCCCTCTGCCTCTGCCTGCCACTCTGCCTGTGCTCGCTCTCTCTCTCTCTCTGACAAATAAATAAATAAAATAAAAATCTTAAAATATCTATATAGCAGCACAGTTTTAATTCCGTCTGAGTCGAGCCCTATTTATTTAATATCTTTTTTAAAAAGTTGTATTTATTTATTTGAGAGAGAGAGAGAGATGGAAAGAGAGCACAAGCAGGGGGAGAGACAGAGGGAGACAGAAGCAGACTCCCCACTGAGCAGGGAGCCTGATGTGGGACTCAATCCCAGGACCTCAGGATCATTACCTGGGCCGAAGGCAGACAGTTAACCAACAGAGCCACCCGGGCACCCCTATTTAATATCTCCACTTAAAAAGCCATCAAAGTACTACAGCATGTTATATATTAGTCTGTTCAATTGCAGTGTTTTCCTTTCTTATATTTTAATTTGGTATCTTTACATCATAAAAAGGTTCAGATTAGAAATGCCATTATTTACTGTCAGTCTTTCTAAGTATACCAAGTATAAAGGCTGAGATCAAAGAGTAAGAATAAGGAAGGGAAAAAAGTTAAATGATAAATTTTACTCACCAAGGTTACTGTGTAAGTGTGTGTGTGCGTGTACACGTGTACTTTTTTTTAGGAAGCATTTTTTTCTTTTAGGGAAACAAGGCACTTCTAGCCAATCTAAACAGCCAATCTGATTCTCACTCTCCTCAGAAATAAATTAATTTCGCACTATGTACTTTTTAAACAAGTATATGCGGCAGAGGAGAAGGTGGGAGAAGAGGGCTAGGGAGGCTTACTTTACTTGCTGGTTTCAAATCTTTCCAGCTTTTTGAAAAAAACATCTTCAAAAAAATTTCTGCCTGCACTGCAGATTTTTGGCAATGTAACTTTGTCCTATTTCAAAAGCTTTGCTGAATTTGAAAAACTACAATTACTGTTTTCATCCTGTCATGTCAAAAATTCTTAGGAACTATTAAGGCTGCTCTTCATTTCCTATGCACACCAACCCTGACACGCTTAAAAGTGCTCAGATTTGGCGTTTAGTCACAAAAGGCACCAAGAGACATAAAAGGGAGGAACTCAGCTAAATCCTCCCATAGCTCAGGATAAAGATTCAGTGATTAAAAACCTGTGACCTGATTTTCGTAGGTAAAAAACAAATACCTTCCTAAACAAATATCTACCTTTAAATTTCTTCTTAGCAAAATTATCCTAATGGCAGCCAAGAAAATGCAGTTTCATTTCAGTTTCATTTAACAAAAAAGTGATCTGGAAATAAGTTAAGGTATCAGGACTAATGCTTAAATCAGGTAACATTGCTCCACTTTGTAAGGTAAAGCATAAAGCTTTATCTTAGGCAAGGAAGTTGTAAATACTTAATTACAAATACCTAATTATTTTGAATTTTAGGTTAAGATAGGTTAGGAGAGAAATGGTTATGTCCATCAGTGAGCAAAGATCAAGACAAAGAAGTATTCTTTGCAGACTGCAAACCCAATCAGCTTGTGATTTTGCTCAAGAAAAATATCTTGCCTTCAAAACAAAGGAAAAGGAGAACTGGCCCACATATAAGTCATTATACTACACAGCTTCATGTAAATGAAAAAAATTTTAATCCTTTTACCTTGTCTTATCCAATGAACTAGGGGACCCATCTCTACAAGGCCACATTAAAATAGTATGGGACCTGAATATTATAACTGAATTAAAAAAAACACCTCTTCAAGTGAGTCAGTTTTCAAATTTCTCTTATTCTTCATCAATCTTAAGAAAAAGGGCAAAGGGTAGGGAAGAGATGATTCTTTAAAATAAAACTGTTAGGTCAGATGTACATGTAAATTAAAATTTCATAGTGAAAAGAATAACAAGTCTGCCCCCAGAACAGCAATGTTTTCCCTGAAAAACAGACTGCTTAGACCGTTTTTGGTATTCTTACACAACTACCTGTATTTTAAAAAGAAAATTAAAGTCTTGAAATACAATGAAGACCTTTGTAAGGAATCTTATTATATAATGTTTGAGTTACTGTGGTAATAGAATAATGGCCCTCCAGTGAGGCTCACATCTTATTTTCTGGAATTTGTAAATATGCTGCCTTACATGGCAGACAGACTTTTGCAGATATGATTAAGGTTAAGGAGTCTGAAACAGAATGATTATCCTGGATTATCTGGGTGGGCTCAATCAAATCATGAGTCCTTAAAAGCAGTGAACCTTCCCCACTATGGCCAGAGACAGAGATGAGATAACAGAAGGGTCAGAGAGAAGGAAAGCTGCTATTGCTGAAGATGGAGGAATGGGGTCACTAGCCAAAGAATGTGGGTGTGGCCTCGAAGATGGGCTTTAAAAGCAAGGAAATGAACTCTTCCTTTGAGCCCCCAGAAAGGAACACAGCCCTGCTGATTCTTTGATTTTAGCCCAGTGAAACCCGTATCAGACTACCCCACAGAACTATAAGATAATGAATTTTCACTGTTCTAAGCCACTAAGCTTGTGGTAATGTGCTCATCAGCATAAGAAACTAGTACAGTACTCTATACTGTTCAGTAGGTAATGAAGAGAATTTCCTTTTGGAGAGAATAATGGGATGTCCTGTTAAGAATGAAATTTGCCTACTGAATTAGTATAATTTAAGGTAGAGTCTTTCCATAAAAATTTGTAAATATATGCTTTAAACCCATTTTAACCCTTTCAGACAATGGTCCAATATTAAGTGTTACAAGTGGGTGAGTCAACAGACCTTGTTGCCATGTGACAACAAGTTCACCCAAGTGCAAAAACAAGTCTGTGATACCAAAGAGAAGCCAGTACAAGGTGACCACCCTTCCCCATTCCTGCAGATCACTCACTCAATGAAGTCCTCTTTACACTGCTGTAGCATCTCACATGTCTGCTGGATCTCTTGCTCACTCAAAAGTACCAACATCCCAATGGTTAGGTGAAGCTTTTTGGGATTCTGGAAAATGGTGCTATCAACCCCATGATCCTGTTGTCAAAGACAGAAAAACAAAAACACTCAGTCCACATTAAAGAAAATGGCAGGAACAGAATTTAGAGCTCAGAGATAAGCCCAGATATCTATGACTTATTGATTTTCAACCAGATGCCAAGACAATTTAATGGAGAAAAAACAGTCTCCTCAACAAATGGTGCTGGGACAACTGAATGACCACTCGCAAAAGAATGAAGTTGGACCCACACCTCATACCATATACAAAAATTACATCAAAGTGGATCAATGACCTAAATATTAGAGCTAAAATCATAAAACTCATAGAAGAAAGAGATTTCTTAGGGGAAAATCCTTATGACCTTGGACTTGGCAGTGGATTCTTAGATATAAATTCAAAAGTATGGGTAACATTAGACAAAAATAGATAAATGAGACTTCACCTAAATTTAAAACTTTTGAATATCAAATGACAATATTAAGAAAGTAAAAACACAACCTACAGAATGACAGAAATATTTGCAAATCATATCTGATATGATATCTCATATATCTGAAATCATATATTCATAATATATGAAGAACACAACTCCAGAACTAGAAAATAAAGAACCCAATTTTTAAAATAGAAAATGAACTTGAGGGGTGCCTGGGTGGCTCAGCCAGTTAAGCATCTGCCTTTGATTTCGGCTCAGGTCATAATCTCAGGGTCATGAGATCAAGCCCCACATTGGGCTTCATCCTGAGCATGAAGCCTGCTTAAGAGTCTCTCTCTCCCTCTGCCCCTCTCCACACTCAGAAGAAAAAAGAAAAAGAAAATGAACTTGAGTGGACATTTTTCCAAAGAAAAATACAAATGGCCAAGAAGCACATGAAGATGGTTCAACTTTATTATTCATTAGAAGAATGTAAATCAAAACCACAATAAGGTATCATTTCATATCCATTAGGCTGGCTATAATAAAAAAAAGCAGAAAATAACAAATTCTGACAAGGATATGCTTAATGGGTACAGAATTTCTTTTTGGGGTGATGAAAATGTTTTAGAATAATACAGCACTGACAGTTGCACAACTCTAAATGCATAAATGCCACTGAATCATTCACTTTAAAAAGGTTAATTTTGGGGTACCTGGGTTAAAGCCTCTGCCTTCGGCTCAGGTCATGATCCCAGGGTCCTGGGATCAAGCCCCGCATCGGGCCCTCTGCTCAGCAGGGAGCCGGCTCCCCCCCCCACCCCGCCTGCCTCTCTGCCTACTTGTGATCTCTGTCTGTCAAATAAATAAATAAAATCTTAAAAAAAAACTTAAAATGGTTAATTTTGTGTTATGGGAAATTCACCTCAATAAAAGAAATTTTTTTAAAAGGAACTGGTAGCCTGATACAATGGCAAGCCCAAGAGAAACAGAATGTACTCTAAATGTATGCTCTAAGAATATCTTTTGCTCCTTTATCAACTTTGTTGGCCCAGTAGCAACCGGGCCTCTCATGGGATTCCCTAAAGAACAATATATTCTCCACAAAAACACTGTTTCTATCATAGCAGACACTGTAGTATTTTCAGGTGAAATATTATGTGTTAAGAATAAATTCTCCCAAGCACAGAGATGAATGAAAAATAAATCTGGAGAGATATCCAGACACTGGAGTTGCCACATCAAATATAGTCATCCTTTTCTCATCAGTTCGGTGTCACCCTTCGGCTCAGGTCATGATCCCAGGTCCTGGGATCAAGCCCTGCACTGGGCTCCCTGCTCTGTGGGGAGCCTGCTTCTCCCTCTTCCTCTCCCTGCTGCTCTGCCTACTTGTACTCCTTCTCTCTCTGTCAAATAAGTAAATCTTTTTTAAAAATGTAAATATACTCATAAGTCTCCCTTTTAAAAAAAAAACTGAAGTGAAATTCACTTAATACACAATTAACCATTCTAAAGTGTACAATTTAGTGATGTTTACTGTATTTACAATATTGTGCAACCATCAGCCCTTCTTAGTTTCCAAACTTTTTTTATCCCATAAAAACACTTCATGATCATTAAATAATCATTCTTCATTCCCAATCACTCACTCCCAGGTAACCTCTAATTTGCTTTTCCTCTCTTTGGATTTGCCTATTCCAGATATAGTATATAAAAGGAATCATACAATATATGACTGCTGTGTCTGACTTTTTTCACTTAGCATGTATTCAAAGTTCATCCAAATTTTGCCATGTACTGGTAGTTCATTCCTTTTTATGGCTGAATTATATTCCATTGTATGTATATAACATAACTTGTTTATTCATTCATCCCTTAATGGCCATTTGGGTTGTTTCCATCTTATGGCTATTATGAATAATGCTGCTATAAACATTCATGTACAAGTTTCTGTGTTAATCATGTTTTCAGTTCTTTTGGGTATAAACCTAAGAGTGGAACTGCTGGGTTATATAGTAATTCTAATGCTTAATCTTTTGAGGAACTCCCAAACTGTTTGCCACAACAGCTGAATCGTTTTACGTTCTTAGCAGCACTGTAGCAGGGTTCCTATTTCTCTCCACCTTTGCCAACATTTACCACTTTTCTTTTAAAATTTTATTTATTATAGCCACTCTAGTGGGTATGAAATAGTATTTCATTGTATTTTGATTTGCATTTCCCTGTTGACCTATGATGTTGAATATCTTCTCATGTCCTTGCTGGACACCCCCTCTGGAGAAACCGCTATACAATTTCTTTGCCCATTTCCTATTTTTTTTATTGTTGAGTTATATGAATTCTTTAAATATCCTGATACTAGTCCCATGTCAGATCATGAATCCCTTTTGAAGGTAAACAGGACTCGAGTTTCATTATATTCACCCTGTGAATGAAGACAAGAAAAAGAGTCGAGAATCTTCTCCCCCCAATAAGAGCAAAGCAGGAATTCTATCTCTGAATTGTAAGTTCTGATCCCATAATCTGATTCTTGGGCTAATAAACCACCCCAAAGGCAGAGAAATATGTCTATCAAACACAGATAGCGGGACGCCTGGGTGGCTCAGTTGGTTAAGCGGCTGCCTTCAGCTCAGGTCATGATCCCAGCGTCCTGGGATCGAGTCCCACATCGGGCTCCTTGCTCGGCGGGGAGCCTGCTTCTCCCTCTGCCTCTGCCTGCCACTCTGTCTGCCTGTGCTCACTCGCTCTCTCTCCCTCTCTCTCTGACAAATAAATAAATAAAATCTTAAAAAAAAAAAAAACAAAAAAAAAAAACAAAAAAAAAAACACAGATAGCTTACATTCTGTTCTTGGCTTGCCTAAGACTGCCTAATTTTTGCCTCGGCAACGGGAGTTAATAGATTATTCATTTTCTAAGTGTTAATGGAGCTTGAGCTATTTTTATATCTGATGAAGAGTTTTGTGATTCTACACATCAACCCAAATTGCCTCATTTAATGAA
>PISX010010314.1:0-70970 GCA_004024625.1 Mellivora capensis
GGAACAGTTTCAGGAGAATAGGAATTAATTCTTCTTTAAATGTTTGGTAGAATTCCCCTGGGAAGCCGTCTGGCCCTGGGCTTTTGTTTGTCTGGAGATTTTTGATGACTGTTTCAATCTCCTTACTGGTTATGGGTCTGTTTAGGTTTTCTATTTCTTTCTGGTTCAGTTGTGGTAGTTTATATGTCTCTAGGAATGCCTCCATTTCTTCCAGATTTTCAAATTTGTTGGCATAGAGTTGCTCATAGTATGTTCTTATACTTGTTTGTATTTCTTTGGTGTTGGTTGTGATTTCTCCTCTTTCATTCATGATTTTGTTTATTTGGGTCCTTTCTCTTTTCTTTTTGATAAGTCTGGCCAGGGGTTTATCAATCTTATTAATTCTTTCAAAGAACCAGCTCCTAGTTTCGTTGATTTGTTCTATTGGGTTTTTTTTTTGGTTTCTATTTTGTTGATTTCTGCTCTGATCTTTATGATTCCTCTTCTCCTGCTGGGTTTAGGCTTTCTTTCTTGTTCTTTCTCCAGCTCCTTTAGGTGTAGGGTTAGGTTGTGTATTTGAGACCTTTCTTGTTTATTGAGAAAGGCTTGTACCACTATGTATTTTCCTCTCAGGATTGCCTTTGCTGTGTCCCACAGATTTTGAACCATTGTATTTTCATTATCATTTGTTTCCATTTTTTCAATTCTTCTTTAATTTCCTGGTTGACCCATTCATTCTTTAGAAGGATGCTGTTTACTCTCCATGTATTTGGGTTCTTTCCAAATTTCCTCTTGTGATTGAGTTCTAGCTTCAGAACATTGTGGTCTGAAAATATGCAGGGAATGATCCCAATCTTTTGATACTGGTTGAGACCTGATTTATGACCCAGGATGTGATCTATTCTGGAGAATGTTCCATGTGCACTAGAGAAGAATGTGTATTCTCTTGCTTTGGGATGAAATGTTCTGAATATATCTGTGATGTCCATCTGGTCCAGTGTGTCATTCAAGACCTTTATTTCCTTGTTGATCTTTTGCTTGGGTGATCTGTCCATTTCAGTAAGGGGAGTGTTAAAGTCCCCTACTATTAATGTATTATTGTTGATGTGTTTCTTTGATTTTGTTATCAATTGGATTATATAGTTGGCTGCTCCCATGTTAGGGACATAGATATTTAAAATTGTTAGATCTTCTTGTTGGACAGACCCTTTGAGTATGATATAGTGTCCTTCCTCATCTCTTATTATAGTCTTTGGCTTAAAATCTAATTGATCTGATATAAGGATTGCCACCCCAGCTTTCTTCTGATGTCCATTAGCATGGTAAATTCTTTTCCACCCCCTCACTTTAAATCTGGAGGTATCTTTGGGTCTAAAATGAGTTTCTTGTAGGCAAAATATTGATGGGTTTTGTTTTTTTATACATTCTGATACCCTGTGTCTTTTGATTGGGGCATTTAGCTCATTAACATTCAGGGTAACTATTGAGAGATATGAATTTAGTGTCATTGTATTGCCTGTAAGGTGACTGTTACTGTATATTGTCTCTGTTCCTTTCTGATCTACTATTTTTAGGCTCTCTCTTTGCTTAGAGAACCCCTTTCAATATTTCCTGTAGAGCTGGTTTGGTGTTTGCAAATTCTTTCAGTGTTTGTTTTTCCTGGAAGCTTTTTATCTCTCCTTCTATTTTCAATGATAGCCTAGCTGGATATAGTATTCTTGGCTGCATGTTTTTCTCGTCCAGTGCTCTGAATATATCATGCCAGTTCTTTCTGGCCTGCCAGGTCTCTGTGGATAAGTCTGCTGCCAATCTAATATTTTTACCATTGTATGTTACAGACTTCTTTTCCTGGGCTGCTTTCAGATTTTTCTCTTTGTCGCTACGACTTGTAAATTTTACTATTAGGTGACGGGGTGTGGACCTATTCTTGTTGATTTTGAGGGGGGTTCTCTGCACCTCCTGGATTTTGATGCTTGTTCCCTTTGACATATTAGGGAAATTCTCTACAATAATTCTCTCCAATATACCTTCTGCTTCGCTCTCTCTTTCTTCTTCTTCTGGAATCCCAGTTATTCTAATGTTGTTTCGTCTTATGGTGTCACTTATCTCTCAAATTCTCCCCTCGTGGTCCAGTAGCTGTTTGTCCCTCTTTTGCTCAGCTTCTTTATTCTCTGTCATTTGGTCTTCTATATCACTAATTCTTTCTTCTGCCTCACTTATCCTAGCAGTAAGAGCTTCCATTTTTTATTGCACCTCATTAATAGCTTTTTAAATTTCAACTTGGTTAGATTTTAGTTCTTTTATTTCTCCAGAAAGGGCGTTTATATCTCCAGAGAGGGTTTCTCTAATATCTTCCATGCCTTTTTCGAGCCTGGCTAGAATCTTGAGAATCATCATTCTGAACTCCATATCTGACATATTACCAATGTCTGTATTGATTAGGTTCCTAGCCTTTGGTACTACCTCTTATTCTTTTTTTGTGGTGAGTTTTTCTGCCTTGTCATTTTTTCCAGATAAGAGTATATGAAGGAGCAAATAAAATACTAAAAGGGTGGCAAAGACCCCTGGAAAATGCCCTTTAGCCAAATCAGAAGAGACCCCAAATTGGGGGGGGGGGGAAGGGGATAAAAAGACGTTCAGAAAAAAAATTTTTTAAAGAAAACAAATAAAGAAAAAATATAAAAAAGAAAAAAATATATATATATTAGACTGGTGACTAGAACAGGGTCACCCACTTAATTGTTGGGTATTTTGGTCTCTTAGAAGAAAGTACTTCCCCAAATTTTAAAGAATGAAAAACATATATAAGGGTAAACACAGTGAAGGGGTGGAATATGCCTATAAAGATGAAAGACAAAATTTTTTTTAATTTCTAAAAAAAAGGAGTTAAGTTGGTTGGGAGAATAAAGAAAAAGAAAGTGGAGAGAATTTGCTCAGGCTGGAGACTAGAACAAGCCTGGAGCTAGATTTAGGGTATATTTTGATCCACTAGACGAAGTTGTACCCCAAATTTTTTAGAAGAAAAAACCCTTATGTGAACACAAAAAATAAAGTTAAATACTATGAAGGATAAATATGACTATAATAATGAAGGTTCAAAAAAGATTATTATTTTTTTGGAAAGGTATTGTTAAGATAAACTAAAAAATGTTAAAAAAGAAAAGGGTAAAAGTTTAAAAAAAAAGTAGCAGAAAAAGAAAAAAAGAAAAAAAATTAAATTAAAGAAAAAATTAAATTAACTGCAAGACTAAGAATCATGGGGAGAAAACCATGAATTCCGCACTTTGCTTTCTCCTCCTCTGAAGTTCCGCTGCTCTCCTTGTTAAGTGAACTTGGTCTTGGCTGGATTTCTTGTTGATCTTCTGGGGGAGGGGCCTGTTGTAGTGATTCTCAAGTTTCTTTCCCCAAGGCAGAGCTGCACCACCCTTACCAGGGGCCGGGCTACGTAATCCACTCGGTTTCACTTTCGGGAGCTTTTGTTCCCTGAACGCTTTCCGTAGAGTTCCGGAGGATGGGAATGAAGATGGTAGCCTCCCAATCTCCGGTCCAGAGGAGCCGAGAGTTCGGGACCACACTCCTCGGTGCGCCCTCAGAGAAAAGCCCCAGTCACTCCCGTCTCCCTGGCCTCTGGCCGTGTTCTGAGCTCACCCAGCCTGCGATTCAAGTTCAAGGTAATCCCGCGCTGAGAGCTCACTCTTCAGCTCTGTCTCTGTAGCTCTGTCTCCGCGTGGGCTTCACCCCGGTTTAGCCTCTGGATCAATGTCCCTCCATGGAGCAGACTTTTAAAAGTCCCAATTTAGTGCTCCATTGCTCCGCCACTTGCCGGGAGCCGGCCCCTCCCCCGCGGTCTATCTTCCCGTCGCTTTTGATTCACTTCTCCGCTGGTCCTACATTTCATAAAGTGGTCGATTTTCTGTTTCCAGAATTGCTGTTCTTCCTCTCTTCGATCTCCTATTGGATTTGTAGGTGTTCGCAATGGTTTGATAAACTATCTAGCTGATCTCCTGCTATCTGATGTAGTCTCAGCTGCTACTTCTCCGCCATCTTGACTCCTCCCCCACCCCCAACCCATGGTTTTTAAAGGGTCTGGAGTTTCCCTGATGTCCTTTTTCTTGCTCTGTCCCCTGTCCCTTAGCCTTATCTTATCTCCTCCCACATTCCATTCCTCCAGATGTGACAATGGATTGGGAGGGCACTGCTCAGGGATTTAGAGCCTGGAATTCAGATCCGGCTGTGGGACCCATTAGACAAGTGATTCCTAGGAGAGCTTCTAACTGCCCTATGAAAGCATCAGGGAAGAAGCCCCAGTCAGTCTGTGGGCTGCAGACTTCTCCAGGCAGGAACTAGTCCAATTCATGCCCTCCCTCTGGGAACCACCAAGACTCCATTCCAGGTAGACTTCCCATCCCCAGATGCAATTGTGAGCTTTCTAAAAACTTGAGCCAAAGTTCTCTGGGTAGAAGAGAATCATAATTCTTTAAAAAGTGAATGGAGAGAAAGCCTGTTTTCTGTGGAGTTTTCTCCTGTAAGCATCCCCCAGCAGGTAGGCCACCAGCCACTTGGTCCCTGACTGACAGATGTCCTTTGTATGATGTGTTGGTTAATTAATTAACCAGAGAATTAATTTATACTAGGGGCATACAGAGCCAGTTTCAAAGGGAGTTTGATGAAAGTGTTCCCCACTGTGAGGCACAGTCAGCAGACAGCTGCTTGCTATGGTCATCTGAGATGAAAGACTTTCAGCCAAAGGCATCATGGAGAGGCCTTTGCTGCCAATGGGGTGCAGACACTTGTGCGTATCACTTTTGGGCCTTATCTCCCATGACCACCCTGGCCCTCTCAATTACCCAAAAAGGCAAATCACACAGTGGGGAGATGTTTGACACATGGGAGGTGCCCAGGGAATGCATACTGAGGGGATGAAGAAGGGCCTCAAAGGCAGAGGATGGAGGTTGGAATTCAGTGCTTTGCTCATTGTTGGTATTCAGCATCATTCAACAGTTTTTGGAAGCCTACCACAGACTGAACATCGTGCAGGTGTAAGGATAATTAACTAAATAAATAAATACCCGAAAAGTCTTGGTTAGTGCAATGATCTGCCATTTCACAGTGTGTGATTGCAGCAGGCAGACAAATTCAGGTGTTGAAAAAATTCAGGAATTTGTCTCCATCGCTTCCCACTTCCATGGGAGTTGGTTTGGGTTCAGCAGAATTTCTTCTATTACACCAACTTATGCTTATTATGCCGCCAGCCAAAAATGAGCCCATATTTCCTGACATTTCAAATCAAAGTTTGTGGACCAACCCTCCCTGGACTCACTTCTGTCATCTGTCCACCTGTGAGTCAATTGCTATGGCCATGAAGTGAAATAAAATTGGCCAGATCTGAGTGGTATAATGTTGGTGAGCGTGTAGGGTCAATTCCACCCAAACTACATGACTGAAGCTGGAGTAGGCAGGTTTTCTCAAAGTAAAATGAGGGTGTCATGAACAGGGAAGTGAATGAATTCTAGACTGGCTACCACAACAGTTGCTCTGGAAATGAAAACAAGGAATGTTGAGGAACATGTTGCAAATGACAAGGTAAAAGCTCAACAGGGTTATTACTAGAAGGGTAGAAGGTGAGAAAAGAGGTCAGAGACAAATATGCAAAGGAAACTTGACTTAGAATGTGAAACATGAGTATAGGTCCATCAGGGTGAGGAGAGTCAATGCCATCAGAGGTGACAATGTGGGCAAAGACAGACACAAACCCAAGGAGTGTCAGCCATGTGGCTGTAGGTTCTTGGATAGATATGTTACACATTTGGTTTCTGCTTAAACACTCTCTAATAACCCTATGAGAAAGCTCGGATTTTGTGGGTCTAAGGTACGCCTTGATAATTTGCACTTTTAGCAAGTGCCATGGTGATGCTGATACTGCTGGTACAAGAAGCGCACATTAGGCTCCTTGCTCTAGAGTACAGGAAGGCATGCTAGTGGGCAGTCAGATGCGGTGTTGAGTCAGTGAGTCTGCACAATCCTTATGTTCAGGAGATCTTATTTGGGGCTTGAACTCAAATGCAAATGCAGAGCTAAATACTGGGGCCCATCTACAACGTGAGAACTCAGTACATTACCCTTAATATCAGGAAATTATCCACATATTTGAGAAGATTTAAGATCCAGAAATCTGAAGAATACCTCGAGCTGCTATCATATCTGTGTGATATTAGGGGTAGGTGGCCTCAGTTGTTTAGTGTAAAATCATAAGGTCACCGGTTTTGTACTGGTGATTCCAACATAGGACTTTTGAGAAGCAAACAATAACCCCTTTCATTCCCTGGGAGGATGGCTGGGCTGCATCACAATCAAAGATGCTGCATAAATCTGCCTTTAAGGTACCATGTGGAGTGTTCCCAGAAGGTCTCAACTTCTGTTCTTCTCAAATCCTAAGGAAGCCCTTTCTGGGAGTGTGCAAAGCTAGTCACTGCATTGTCTGTCTACCCCTTTCCATCACTCTCCATACCTCCTATCTTTTTTTTCCACCCCAGAAATGGATCAGTTGAGACCCAAGCATCACCAATAGTCAATCCATACCTCTGGGAGTCCAGGTGGCAGTCACCAGCCTCCTGTCTGACAACTCTGAGATACCTTGGGTCAGGGAGGGCCAGAATGCTGCTGTCTTACAGGGAAAGCAAGTGTCATGTCCAGAGGCAGTCTTTCTGGCTTACTAGTCAGCATTCTATTGCAGGAAACAGAAACCATTCTAGCTATTTCAGATAGGGGTTTAATACTGGAAATAAGGTGCTTACAAAATTGGAAGGCCTAGCAGAGCAGGCTATAGAAAACTAGGACCCAGAATATCACTGTAGAAGTGGCCCACCAAAGGAATTGCTTACTACTTTTGTCACAGTCAGGCCTTAGTAAATCAACATGTCTTTGTCCTAAGCACTAACTCCAGGTCCTACTATCATGGCAGTGAAATAGGGATAAAGAAGCACTCCATACACATCCTATATCAGAACAAGCAAAACAGATGTCTCATCTATTTTCCTATTTAACTTGGTTGCAAATCAAATATCACCAATATGTGATTGGCAGAACCTTAAGCACATAGAATCTCAGCTATGAGGACTATTCTACTCTCTTGGAATTATAACTTTTAGCTTCTCTCCCACACTCCTGAAGTAAAGGGAGACACACTGGGAAAAGATTGGAATCGATGCTTAGTGAACAAATCTATTGTATTCCCCACTGCAACTTGGTATCTTTTTTTTTTCTTTTTCTATCTTTATTGGTGATTTTGATTTTTTAATTAATACATAATATATTATTTGTTTCAGGGGCACAGGTCTATGATTCATCAGTCTTAAACAATTCACTGCACTCACCATAGCACATTCCCTCCCCAATGTCCATCACCCAGCCATCTCATCCCTCCCACCCTCTTCCCCTCCAGCAACACTCTGTTTCCTGAGTATAAGAGTCTCTTATGGTTTGTCCCCTTCTCTCATTTCATATTGTTTCATTTTTCCCTCCCTTCCTCTATGATCCTATCTTGTTTCTCAAATTCCTCATATCAGTGAGATCATATAATAATTGTCTTTCTCTGATTGACTTATTTCGCTCAGCATAATGCCCTCTAGTTCTAACCATGTCATTGTAAATGGCAAGATTTCATTTCTTTTGATGGCTACATAGTATTCCATTGTATATATATACCACATCTTCTTTTTTTTAAAAAATTTATTTATTTGTCAGAGAGAGAGGGAGAGAGAGCGAGCAAGCGAGCACAGGCAGACAGAGTGACAGGCAGAGGCAGAGGGAGAAGCAGGCTCCCCACCAAGCAAGGAGCCCGATGCGGGACTCGATCCCAGGATGCTGGGATCATGACCTGAGCCAAAGGCAGCTGCTTAACCAACTGAGCCACCCAGGCGTCCCATATACCACATCTTCTTTATCCATTCATCTGTTGGTGGACATCTAGGTTCTTTCCATACTTTGGCTATTGTGGACATTGCTGCTATTAAACATTCGGATGCACGTGCCCCTTCAGATAACTACATTCATATCTTTAGGGTAGATACCCAGTGCAATTGCTAAATCATAAGGTAGCTCTATTTTCAACTTTTTGAGGAACTCCCATACTGTTTTCCAGAGTTGGCTGCACCAGCTTGCAATCCCACCAACAGTGTAGGAGGATTCCCCTTTCTCCTCATCCTCTCCAACATCTGTCATTTCCTAACTTGTTAATTTTAGCCATTCTGACTGGTGCGAGGTGGTATCTCCCTGTGGTTTTTATTTGTATTTCCCTGATGCCAAGTGATATTGAGCACTTTTTCATATGTCTGTTGGTCACTTCAATGTCTTCTTTGCAGAAATGTCTGTTCATGTCTTCTGTCCATTTCTTGATCAGATTATTTATTCTTTGGGTGTTGAGTTTGATGAGCTCTTTATAGATTTTGGAAACTATCCCTTTATTTGATATGTCATTTCCAAATATCTTCTCCCATTCTGTCAGTTGTATTTTGGTTTTGTTGACTGTTTCCTTTGCTGTGGAAAAGCTTTTCATCTTGATGAAGTCCCAATAGTTCATTTTTGCCCTTGCTTCCCTTGCCTTTGGTGTGTTTCTAGGAAGAAGTGGCTGTGGCTGAGGCCAAAGAGATTGCTGCCTGTGTTCTCCTCAAGTATTTTGATGGGTTTCTGCCTTAAATTGAGGTCTTTCATCCATTTTGAGTCTATTTTTGTGTGTGGTGTAAGGAAATGGTCCAGTTTCATTCTTCCACGTCTGGCTGTCCAATTTTCCCAACACCATTTGTTGAAGAGACTCTTTTTTCCACTGGACATTCTTTCCTGCTCTGCTGAAAATTAGTTGAGCATAGAGTTGAGGGTTCATTTCTCTATTCTGTTCCATTGATCTATCTTACATTGGGTGCCATTTTTATTGAGCCAGCTTGGGTTACATGATTAATTCATGCCATGAATTAATTACCATCTCTAGGGCATGGATGGCTTGACTGGCCAGGCCTGAGCCACATGCAATGTCCTTGGAACTAGAGGGTCCTGGGCCTAATTAAGGTACATAAACTAAATGCAGATGGTGGAGATTTCCCAGAATAAAATTGTATCCTGGAAGGTAGAGCAACATAACATAAAAGAACAGTTGGTTACCTCCTATGGGGTCTTGGACAAGTCCTAACACCTCTCTGATACCCCCTTGGCTTGTATAAATAATGAGAGGGCTTGAAAATAACATCTTGAAGATTCCTGACAGAACTGATTTGTCTGGATCTATGGTTCTGTCCCAGAATCCCTCCCAAATTGCTTTTACCATTTCTTAGAAAACCTTTAGTCCCCACATAATTTCTCCTTCCTCCTAGGTGTGAAGACTATTTTGGCACAGTCTCTTTTGCATTTCCAATCTATTTCCATGCTGTTCCTGATCCTCACTTCTCAACTCTCTGATGTATCTGTTTTGTTTTGCTTCACTTTGCTTCAATTTTAATTACACCTTCCAGGACAGCATCACTAGAAGATCTCATCAGTGAGTGGATTAGG
Source organism: Mellivora capensis (assembly GCA_004024625.1). NCBI lineage: Eukaryota > Metazoa > Chordata > Mammalia > Carnivora > Mustelidae > Mellivora > Mellivora capensis. The sequence goes on from PISX010010314.1 coordinate 9,520, forward strand.
ATCGATAAGAAAGTTAAATGATGACACAGATGACCGACCTCCTTCAAGTTCCAGGAGACAAATCCCACTCCCTGAAGGAAAACAACTTGAGTTCCTTTTGCGACTATTTATTTCTGAAACCCATTATGATAGTCACCATTAATTAATTGCCTACCACAAAGCAGGCAATGTGATGAATGCTTTATATGCATTATCTTTAATATTCCCGACCCCCCTAAAGGGTGTACATGTATTATTGTTCTTATTTAAAGAGTAGATTTGGGACTCAGATAGGCATTATCAAACAAGTGACTACCAAGAACTGATCATATGCCAGTCATTGCCAGAAGCTGAGGGAGTGGGCAAAACAAAACAAAACATGAGAAGCAGCTCCTGCCTTCCCAGAAAACAAAGACAGATTTAGACAACAAAAATGGAAATAGTGAAGACACAGTACAATGAAGCCATAATGTGTGGAATGTCTGGCCCTTCAGCAGATGAGACTGAGCAAATGCTTCATAGAGGAAGTGTGACTTCCACTGGGGCTCAGAGGGTCTCCTTGCACATAGTATCACAAAGTTCAAACACAGTTCATGAAAAATGCTCATTCTTTCTCTAACATGATGACTATCTCAGGAAGAGAACAAAAATGCCAGCGTTAACTTCTCCACAGAAGCCCATTTTGGAGAGCCCCGTCTCTACAATCCCAGATGGCCATCTATCCTCTTCTTAAAAGACCTTGCACAATTTGTTCCTGCTATAGAGCTCTGGGTCAGCAACTTTTTCACATTATATTTAGAAAAAGTAATAAAGTGGTTCTCCCCGCAGGCTTTGCCAACTGGATGGTGTTATTTCAAATTAAAAAACAAAAACAGAAAGCAAAACGAGAAAAGAGACCAAATTACCCACTTGTGGTAAGGAAGGCACATTCACAGGGCCCTTCCCAGGCTGCTCACAACCCACACCCAACCCGCCCACCCTCAACCGAGGCCAAGTTTTGGACTCACTGGTGTTCCTGGCAGCTCCCTGAAGTCCCTGAGGTGTGACCTGCAAGGCCTGGCTGCAGCTCCACAGTAGCTTTGTGCACTATCTACAGAACTGCAAAAACCTGCTTTAAGTCTTGATCTGACAGTTCTGTGACTGGGCAAGTCAGTTAACATCCCCTGCCTCTTCCTCATTTGTAAAGTACAAAAGATGATTCTTGTCTCATGTTAAAATGTAGTGAGATAACACATATGAGGTGCTTGTGTGCTGCCTGGTACATAGTAAGAGCCTCGTAAAAGGCAGTAATTATGATTACTGTTGATCATTCTGCTGGCTAATTGATTTTCCTAGGCCTATCCCTGTTTAATAAAACACCTATCTACTGTCTCTGTCTAAATACAGGGAGAAAGGAGCAACAGACAGCAGCACTCAGCATGAAGGGCTCTCTTGTCAAAGACAGAGATAAGGACTCTTTCCTGGTAGGAACAGGCAGCAGAAGAAACATCTTTGGGGGGAATCAAATTTCCATATCACATGTAATCCACACCACCTAAGGTCCTCTATGATGACCTCTTAAGGAGGCTGGAGGTGAGGAATGGTGAAGGAGATTTCTATTTTTTTTTCTTTTTCTTTTCAAGATTTTATTTAAATTCAAGTTAGTTAACAGATAGTGTGTTATTGGTTTCAGGGGTAGAATTTAGTCATTCCTCATTTCCATTTAGTTGCATATAACAGCCAGTGCTCATTATATCACATGCCCTCCTTAATGCCCATCACACATTTAGCTCATCTCCCTGCCCACCTCCCCTCCAACAACCCTCATTTTGTTCCCTATAGTTAAAAGTCTCCTAAGGAGGCACCTGGGTGGCTCACATGATCCTGCGGTCCTGGGATCCAGCCCTGCCTTGGGTTCCTGGCTCAGTGGTGAGCCTGCTTCTCTCTTTCCCTGTGCTGCTCCTCCTGCTTGTGCTCCCACTCTTGCTCTCTCCCTCTCAAATAAATAAATCTTTTTTTTTTTTTTTTAAAGAGTCTCCTATGATTTGTCTCCCTCTCTGTTTTTATCTTATTTTCTTTTTCCTTCTCTTTCCCTGTGTTCATCTGTTTTGGTTCTTAAATTCCATATATGAGTGAAATCATATGGTACGTCTTTCTCTGACTAAGTTCACTTAGCATAATACGCTCTAGTTCCATCTGCACCACTGCAAATGGCACGATTTCATTCCTGTTGATGGCTGCAAAATTTTCCTGTGTCTGTGTGTGTGTGTGCATGCGCACATACACATACATGCATACACATGCATACACATGAGTGTATACCACATCTTCTTTATCCATTCATCCATCGATGAATATTTGGGCTCTTTTCATATGTTGGCTATTATGTATAGTGCTGCTATAAACATTGGTGCCCATGTGCCCCTTTGAATCAATATTTTTGTATCCTTTGGATACAAAGCACTTAGTAGAGCTATTGCTGGGTCATAGGTTAGCTCTATTTTTAACTTTTTGAGGAACCTCCATACTCTTCTCCAGAGTGGCCGCCCCAGTCTGCATTCCCACCGACAGCGTAAGAGGGTTCCCCTTTTGCCGCATTCTTGCCCACATCTGTTGTTTCCTCAATTTTAGCCATTCTGACAGGTGTGAGGTGATGTCTCACTGTGGTTTTGATTTGTATTTTCTCTGATACCAAGTGATGTTGGACATCTTTTCATGTGTCTGTTGGCCATCTGTATGCCTTCTTTGATGAAGTGTCTGTTCATTGACTTCTGCCCATTTCTTGACTGGATTTTTTGTTTTTTAGGTGTTGAGTTTGATAAGTTCTTTACATTTTTTTGGTACTAGCCTTTTATCCAATATGTGAATAGCAAATATCTTCTTCCATTCTGTTGGTTGCTTTTTAGCTTCATTGATTGTTTACTTTACTGTGCAGAAGCTTTATTTTGATGAAATTCCAATAGTTCATTTTTGCTTTTGTTTCCCTTGCCTCTGGAGACATGTCTAGTAAGAAGTTGATTTCTGTGGAAGGTTCCTTTTTGGGTATTGAGGACCAAACACCCTAAATTTCCTGGCAGTGGGGACAGTCCTGTGAGAGGGCAGCACAAAGGCACGTTCAGGCCATCCTTCTCCATGTGCTCTCACAGTGATCTAACGTGGAGGCAAAAGGATTATGGAACCTAGGAAAATGTGGAAGGTTGGTTGTTTGAATTCTCTAAAGTCCAAGTGTGCACAGAGGTGTTCATATATTTTTTTCTTTAACATAACCAATGGAGAAATGATCACTGCAGTTAATTCTGGATAAATTTAACCCAGAATATTTTCTCCTACCCCAGAGTAGTAACTAAAGATGCCAGGCTTATCTGACTTTGAAACATTGGTTTTGAGGAGGAGGGGTTTTAACCTTGAACAGCCTCTGTCCACACCAACACCTGCAGAGCTATCTGGTTCTTATTCACCTTCAGACATTGTGCATACACTCTGAACACCCAAGGTTCTGTTAACACAGCCCCTTTTAACCACTCTGTCATTCCTCCAGTCCCCAGTCTTCAGCAGTGAGATATTTCAGGGCTTTCCCACTTGTGAGCTATGAGGAACTAATGTGTCTGCCCCATGGTGGGCTGTGAGTGGGGCGCAGCATCTGCATAGACCCAGGATGTAGGGAATACAGTGTACACACAGCTCTGGCTTTTGAGGGACAAAGATTTTTGCCCAGTTCTGTGGTATGAAGGGCAAATATATCAGCCCTCTCCTGGACCATGTAGGACTACTGTGTCTAGGCAGGAGAGACAATAGAGTCTGTCACTCCTGAGCAATGGAGACTGTATTGTGTGCACACTCTGAGGTGTCAGGGACTAGAGTTTCTGCCCACCCTGGGCTCTGACGGACTACCCTACCCTTACAGTGTCGACCCCATTGTTCCAGGTTACTGTCTTCTGGGTTTTGGGAAGATTCCATACCAGGAGTGTGTGTGCCCACATAGAAATTAGCATAGGTCTTGGGTTCAGTTTCTCCAACTTTTCTTGGGATTTCCATTCCCTTTCTGGAGGGCTAGAGTTTCAGAGACCTTTAAAATACCCATGTCTCTTGCTTTCCCTTAGCTTCCTTCAACCATCCTGGTTCAGCCCAGACCACTGTTCTCTATTAAGAACAGTGAATGCAAAATTCATTTGAATGAGGAGAAAGGGAAAAAAGGGGGAAAAAAAGGACGAGGGGAGTGTAAAAGAGAATCAACATTAGCCCACATAGACACACCTGGATTTCCTTCTTCTCACAGTTGCTGTCTCTGAATGAGGGCTCTTCTTCCTGAGATTGTGTCTAGAAGGCCCTGTGCAGTTTTTACAGTAGGCAGAGCCTGGAAGACTGAAGCCTGAGGTTCCTTCCCCATAGCATGCTCACAGCTGTGCAACTTGTGAAAATGTCACAGTTTCTTGTGGTGCACAAACAATGAATCTTGGAACACTGAAGAAATAAAATTAAATTTAAAAAATAAAGTAGGATAAGGACCTTCTCCGAGGTACTTATAGACTCTGACTACACAGTTCAGATAAGGAGGCTCAGGCACTTGGGCTGACCACTTACAGGAAAGGACCATTTAGTGAATGACATGGGCTGCACATCCCAGGAAAAAGCCAATAAGAGAGGAGGAGCAGTCACTAAAAAAGGAAATCTAGTCACAAGATAGAGTCAGTTATGGGGAGAGGCCTTGGCCACATGACAGAGGAGAGCCGTCACTATGAAAGAGCATTTGAGAGGGTAGAGTGGGGAGCCAACTGCCAGGGAAGGTATCATTGTGGGCCCTTGGGTCATCTGAAGCTGTTGATTCTCCAGTCGGCTATTACCCCAGGCTTGGATAGAAAATTATCTCCCAGGTAGCAACTAAGGTTGATTGAGGAAGGTCAGAATTTAGGAGGAGATGAGATCCAAAGGAATTGTTCTAGGGAAAAACAGAGGGTAGCAAAATGTATCAGGAAGTTTCAGGGGAGGAAAAGGAAAGGACATGCTGACATGGAAGGGATGCTGATCTGGACCATGGACTACGGATCCCAGGAGAGATCACCAGACAGGAAGCATAATTTACCTGCTTTTTGGTCTCTTCCTAAAATGGAGAAAATGTGGGAGTCCTCAGAGACCACTAGAGACAATTTTAATGAGATTATCCTGGTGAGTCAGAGAGATTGAGCAAATAAAGCATTGCGCGGGAATTGTTCCTAATATGAGATAATTGCAATCAACCTCAATGCCTGACTTTTAGAGATGGCTGAACTAAATAATAGTATGATGTGATATTCTGCAGACTTTTAAAAGTATGTGGAAAAGGATATTAAGTGTCATGGGAAACTATTTTTGAGAAACACAAAGAAGCCTTTTGAAAAACTGTCCAGGTAGTGCCAGCTGTGTCCCAAGTCTGATCACATATCTTCCACCGCAGCTCCTTCACTCTCAGCGGCCTCCTGCTTCACTCCTACTTAGGCTCACTGCCCTTCCTCCTCCCACCATATGACATTCTCCAAAGAGCAGCCAGAGAGATCTTTTGTAAAACATAAATCACATCATCTTATTCCCTTGTTCCAAATCCTCCAATGGCTTCCTGTTGCACTTAGAATCAAATAGAATACCTTCCCAAATAGAAGACCTTCCCAGGTCTTGCAAGGCCCTATTTCTCTGGGCCCTCCTACCTCTTTGGACTTCTTTCTTTCCACTCCCTCTCTGGGTCCTGGTTGTGATGTGTTGGCCACAGTCCTTTCTTTCTGTCTGTTAAATACTCCAAGTGCATACCTCCTTTTCATTAGCTGACCCCCTCCCCACACAGAATGCTCTCCTTGTAGATGAGGATCAGTAAACTATGACCCACACCTGTTTTTGTTCAGCCCATGAGCCAAAACTGTTTTTATATTTTTAAGTTTTTCATGTTTTTTAGGGAGATGTGACAGAAATACTGTGTAGCCCACAAAGACTAAAATATTTACAGATAGTTTGGAGTACCGAAGCTAGACCTTTGGGTGGGTATCTTCTTCTTGTCATGCAGATTTTAGCTCAAATGTTGACATCCTACACAGGTTTTTCTTAACCTCCTTCAACCTAAAGTGACTTCCTTCTGCTGACTTGAGATCTCACTCTCCACTAAACAGTAGCAATAAAAATCATTATTGAGTGTTTACCATGTGCTAGGAATGTTTTAGTTCTATAAGACTGAGAAATCATGGAGTTTGCAGCTTAGGGCAGGGGGCAAACAAACAAGGGGTATGAGGAACCATGAAATGTGTGTGTAGTGGGGTCAGGGGCCTCTTTTATTATACCTGTCAGGAAAGGCCTCTCTGACAAGGTGATATTTGACTCCAGACCTGAAATAATGAGGGAAGGAGTGCTTCATGCAGAGAGAACTGCCAAATAATTGTAGGAAAAAGAATAACTAAGAGCTCCTGATAGTACCGTGAGGGGGGTACTTGGGAAGCAACAGATCAAGGTCACTCAGTTAATCAAAGTATGCAGACCATATTTCATACACTCCTGCTGTTTTAATCTAGGATGGTTTCTTGTCTTAAGTGGTAAAAATGTCCCCTTAGGTTAGTTTATGTTTATATTCAGCAGCAATTTGGCAAATGGCATGCAGATCTGTGTTTTTTAAGTTTATTTGAGAAAAGGAACAAAAATATTTTTAAATAGTACTGTAAAAAGCCTTGAATGATAAAGACTATTTAAATCTTGTTAGAGTTGTCTTATTTTCAGTTTATCCCCAAATCTACCATCTTTTCTAAGGAGACTAGCAGACTCCACTTTGTGTTTAACTGGAATTTGTATCTCTCTCATCATATCACTTTTTTGGTACTGTTATTATTTGAAAATTTTTTTAAAAGATTTTATTTATTTGACAGACAGAGATCACAAGTAGGCAGAGAGGCAGGCAGAGAGAAAGAGAGGAGGAAATAGGCTCCCTGCTGAGCAGAGAGCCCGATGTGGGGCTCGATCCCAGGATCCTGGGATCATGACCCGAGCGGAAGGCAGGGGCTTCAACACACTGAGCCACCCAGGAACCCCCTCTTATTTGAAATTCTTATCTATGTGTTTATTTTCTGTGACCTCCAGTGAAATGCCTGCCGGCTTTTCTGCTTTGTTCGCCTTGGTGTTTCAAGAAACATTGAAACATTGTAGCATACTTGCTAATGTTGAATGTGCATGCATGTATGGATGTGTGTGTGTGTGTGTGTGTGTGTGTGTGTGTGTCTGTGTCTGTGTCTGTGCCATGAGATATGGGATGTTTACTTATCTACATTTTTCTAATGGTTTACGTATAATGAACGCATATTATGTATTACTCATGTAAATTACTCAAAAGGTGCCAGTGGGGTGGGGAGGGGAGATTGCCATCCAGAAAGGAGAACCACACAGTCTGCTGAGCAAACCAGAACAAGAAGGGAAGATTTTTACGTACCATGTAGACTGTCCTCAATAGAAACCCGGAGAAGCTGAGCCATTTGTTTAGACACCCAACTAATTAAAGCAGAATTCGAAGAAAAACTAGGGCTCCTGGATCCTAAGTCAGTGTTTCTCATTCACACAAAACTCTTATAGGCTTTTCCACCCCTGTCATGAAGCTCTGAATCCAAAGAATGACAGGGAGCACTCTACTGGGGGAAGTGGAGAGAGAGGTAAAATCCTGAGAACTCCCACCCAGGATTTATGATCGAGATCTGGGTCTGCACATCATGTGGCTTCATATCTTCAAATGTGAAGAGCAATGATAGCAGATATCAGCATTTGCCCATCCCTCCACCGCGCTCACTGTTTCTGTGTACTCTGGACTCATTCCCAACAACTGGGACCAGAATTCTTCTCCCTGGAAACTCTATCTGGCTGCCAGTATGGATGGTATCAGGTTCAAAGTGCTAGAAGCATCCTAAAAATTACTGACAGGAGGTGTCGAGTGACTATCTCAGCCCTCTTGCCCCTCAGGTGGGGTAACTGAGTGTGTGTTCTGTACTGTTTCTCCAAGTTCCCTGTGGATCCAGTTCCAGCTGCCCATAGTGCCCACTGTCACAACCCCTACTGGCTGCCAACCCTTCCCTAATTTCCTCCACTTAAACTACCTATACCTACATCCTTGTCTCAAGCTCTGTTTGGGGGGAAACATCGAAACCAAGACCATCTCAGTTCCAAAAGAAAGATGGAGGACCCTAATCCTGTCTCTTTCTGCTGGTGGTTCATGGTCACTGTTCAGATAATGAGGTAAATTTGAGTAAATCCAACAGACATCTATTGAGCATCTGGTACCTGTCAGTACCTCATCAAATGTAGAAAGAAGCAAAAAAGGAAAAGAATGGCACATGGTTGCTGCTTTCAGGAACGTACAGTCAAGCTGGGAATATGTGGCTTATGCACTAAAAGGAGAAACTATTGCCCAGTACAGGAAATATTGCAAGGCACTTCTTACGTTAGTATTCAAAACTGAGCACCAGAATCTCCAAAATGAATGGCATGGCCCCATATCTTGCAGGGGTCCCAGAGATGTAAGAAACTTGCACACAAAGCTAGCATCAGAGTTTGAGGATTTGGGGAAAGGCATGTTTAAGTCAAGCCTGTAGGGAGTCCAGAGAGGGTAAGATGGATTCCTGATATTTAGTTGGGGGAGCAGAGACTAGTAGTTCATTTTTTTTTTTTTTTTTTGGACTAGTAGCTCATTTTTTACCTCTATGTTACTTCTTTGCTTCAAGATTTAGGATAAATCTTAGCAATGTCTCTGCAAAGGCCTCTGGGGTCCTGTGAAAGTAGCCCAGCATGCTTATGAAGCTTCCCTGAAAACTTGCATGCAAAGTCAATTTTAAATTATTAAAAATGAGGATTAATGAGATAATATGTGTGAAATGCAAAGTTATATAAGTCGTATAAATTCAAGGAATAATTATTACTGCCATTTCTAATGCATCCATTCATGTGTTCCTAATTGCTCAATTCTTCAGCATTCTTCAGAGCTCGAATTTTTTTTAAGTTTTGTGCTCTCCATTTTCCCATACCAGTATGAAACTAGCAGACTCATTTTACTACCTTGTCTTGATTGAGGATGCCCAAGAAAGTGACCTCTTTCCTAACCATCCAAGCAGACCCCAGTTTGGGAAATTTGCCCAAAACTCATGACATGAGTGACCTATGCTGAGCCATGCTGGTTCCCCTGCCCTAAAATTTGAGGCCACGATTACTCTCAGAATTACTTGGCTGTTACCACTTTTCTGGTTGTTCTGAACACAAAGCCTCTTGGGGGGCGTGACCCCATCCCCCACCCCCAGCCCCCACCAAGGGCTGATGTCTTGTTTCACAGTGGGAGAATATGTATACATTTTTATTAAATCCCAGTCCAGCTTTAAAGCCCCATGTTTGGATGGAGAACATCATTTGCCAATTTTCAGGCTCTTGGAGGTTCTGACAAGCCACCACCCCACCTTGTTAAACACGGAAGAGTGATGGTGATTTACAGTCACCGTGTGGCAAACATTCTGAGCAGGTGACATGAACTTTTATAAGGTGTCTTTATTCTGGCATTTCCTGTATTGGAATCTCTAAATTTGGAATCCTCTTGCATTGTTGTATACGTGCATTGTTAATCAACAGAGTTTTATTGGGCACCTACTAGGGCGTCAGCTCTGGTTACTCAGGCGAAGATGAATAAAGTAAGTGTTTGAGGAGTTTATAAAACAGGAGGGAGGCCCGTCTTGTGTACCTGGTCCCTCTCTTCCTTATAGCAGATAGCCTTGCTCCCGTTGCCTCGACTTTACTGGTTAGATGCCTACTTCCTCCGTGAGATGACCAAGGACAACGTCTGTGCCATTCTCCTCCCCGACCCCAGTTTCTAACACAGTGCCAGGCACAGAGCTTACACTTAGGAGGAACTGGCTGAATGGAGGGGGAAGCTGTGTGCGGCTACCTTTCTGCAGGGCTCAGCACCACATACAGTGTGCACGCTGTTTCAGATGAAGTCAGGCCCAGCAGCTGGGGACTGGCCACATGCTTACAGACACAGCCCTGACTTTCCCTCCAGTGTTCCATTTCCCAGCCTGCTAGATAAGCCACAGGGTCGTGGCTCTCTCCAGAATGCTCTGAGGGAGGAAACCCATTCTTGTGTAATATTCTGCTCTCAGAATTAGCTACATTCAATCCACACTGTGTGTCACCCACAAGAAATTGGGCAGAAATGCTTATCACTCAGAGCTATTTCCCAGACTGAGGGACACGTCCAAATAGCACTGCCAGCGCTGGCAGCGCACTCTTGACGGAACCACCTCTGCCACGTGCTTCCAGGCACTCGCAGTGCCTGACCAAGGTTAGTCCCCGTCTGGGAGGCAGAAGGCTAAGGGCTGACTGAAGGCCTGGGAATTCCTACTGTGTGCAGGACACCACACTAAGTGACCCGTCTCAAGTGTTCCACGCTATCACCGCAAGCCTGTGAGAGAGCTGCTTCACGCTCTCATTCTCATTCTGCAGATGAGAAAACATCTCAGAAAATCTAACCAGTAGGTTAACAATAGCTGACAGTCACTAAGGGGCCTACGAGGCCTAGCCTGATGCGGAGCCCTCTACCTACATTATCTCCGGCAGGGCCAGATGACGATGAGCCAAGAGTGCCACCTAGAGAGCGAAACTGAAGGAGACGCTCACTGTCCCGGTCCTGTAAGTTGAGCGTTGACCTCCTTCAGTTCTACACCTGAGGCAGCATCTCTTTCGTCATTTTTAGTATCTTACCTTCCACCAAAAATAATCTTGCAAGGTCAAGATTATTTTGCTCATTTATTGATGAAGAAGTGAGCTTCAGAGAGGTGACTTAGCTTACCAGAAGGGCACAAAAAATGCAGAACCTGAAGATGGGCCCCCAGTCCTGTGTTTCCCTTAGACCACACAATCTAAGAGCATACTGCGGGTACATGATGGAGCTAAGGACCACTTCAGGGCCCCTTCTGCTTCACGCTGCCTCGCTGCCACAGCACCAATGCCAGATAAATGGGGTACTGTCTGGCCCAAGCCCCTGAGAAACCCAGAATGCCCAAAGTGAAGCTGCTCTCCTTTCATGAGATGACCCCGGCTCACCCTCAGCGAGCCAGCTCTAGTCTTCAGGCTGATTTCCCAAGCAGATGGTACAGGCATCGAGAAGTGTCAGAGTTCCCTTATGGGGCCAGACAGGCATGGAGCATTCTAGGCAGAAGCTGTCTCTGCCTCACCTGCAAACAGTGTTTGGCTTCTGAGCCACACAGCCTCACTTCAGGTCCCCACACCTCCGTGATGTGCTGGATGGTTTTAGACAAGTTATATAACCTCTGCACTTCAGTTTTCTCATCTAGAAGATGGGGGTGGAAATGGTACCTACTTCATAGACTTGCTAAGATTACATAAGTTCATACATATGGCAATGTTTCTTCGAGGGCTATAATTACATTGTGTTTGCTATTATTATTTAGCTAGTAGACATATCGGACCTGCATCGCTTCTCGGCCTTTTGGCTAAGATCAAGTGTAGACATATCGGACCTGCAAATGTGAGAAAATTATCATTAGTTAAATTGTGAGATAATTATCATTATTTACAAATCAAAAGAATTCATGTAATAATATGGATTTCCAGCTTGTCATGAAAAATCAGCAAATTTTCATTGCTGACAATGCCATGTTGATGTGTCCAGTGGCTGGCAGCTGACTACTGCTGGGAGGATCTCATCTCCCATACTGCATAGATCCCTCCGGGGCCTCCTTGCTCATCCACACCACCAGTCCTGGGTGGTGTGGATGTACCTGGCCTTGCATGGGCCATTGAGCCTGGACCTTCTGATTTAGTGTGTGCTTACTGCACACCTAGTATAGAAAACGGCAAGATATAGTTCCTACTTTGAAGTGAAACAACAGAAGAAAAGTAGATAAGGGTATGAATCTAGAGAATGTGACCCAGGCCATGGAGGAAAAGTGGGGTGCCCCAGACTGAAGCTTGGACAGAGTTCCTCTGTCTGGTAGATCTTCTGATAATGAAAGCTTTAGGTCTCAGCCCAAAGTTCTAGCCAAGAAAATGTTGCCAGCTTAAAGGGAATGGTCTACCCTCTGGCACACCCTCACCTGTTAGTTTACAGAACCTGAAACCATCCAGAGTACTCAGCACACTCGGTCACCTCTGAGGACAGATCATGGAGGGCATGCCAGAGCATCTGGCGCAGGGCCTCGCTTGTCAAGCTGAATGAAATGCAAGCCCTCTTCCCCAACAGCCACAAGACCCTGCCAGTCTGGCTCCTGCCTACCTTCCAACCTTATTTCCTACCAGCTTCTACTTTGCCCACCATGCATCAGCCAAACTGACCTTCTCTCCAGCTCAATTGCTACTCCTTATTGCTGGCTCCTATCACCCCTACCTTCTTCATGGCTAGTCCCCTCTTAGTTAAAATGTCCATTCCTCAAACTGTCCCTGAACCTTCATCCCTACTTCCTGTCACATCACTTTAATTCATTTCCTTTGAGGTTCTTAACACTACCAGGAATTATTTCATGTACTGACCTTCTCCCCTTAGCAGACTGCAGCTCCCAGACAGGGACCTTAGTGCCTTGTTCCTTTCTTATCACCCTGTGCTTAGAAGAGTGTGGATACATAGGAGGTGCTTGCTCAGTAAACACGGTAACAGGCTTAGAATAGTCTGTACATTGAAGATGTTCAGTAACTATGTTAATGAATGAATAAACAAATTGAAAAAGTTTCATTTGAGAGACTCCACACATGTACCCAACCAGTTAATGTAAAGAAATGTTTTCCCACAAGAAAAGGGAAAATAAGGATGGGAGGGAGCATGGAAGGGTGTTTTTTTGCCTGTAAATTTGTTTGTTTGTTTTTTCCAAGAGAGAGAACAGAGTCTTCCTGGATGGCATGTTGTCTGGAGAGAAGGCAGCAAATCAAACCTTGGTAGGATCCATCTTACCCAAGCAGCCTTAAGTCTGCCCAAAGACACCTGTCATATACAAATATATCTATATCTATATCTAATCTTTAAAGAAGGCCTTCTAAATTCCATGAGTCCAAAGAGCGTTTCTTCTGCCTCATGGTAATGAAAACAAAGTAGAAATTAAGACGTTAAGCAACTTTGCACATTTCTCTGCCATTCTTAAACATATTCAATACAATTTTTAAAAGATTTTATTTATTTATTTGACAGATCACAAGTAGGCAGAGAGGCAGGCAGAGAGAGGGAAGCAGACTCCCCACTGAGCAGAGAGCCCGATGCGGGGCTCGATCCCGGGACCTGAGCCGAAGGCAGAGGCTTAACCCACTGAGCCACCCAGGCACCCCAATATTCAATACAACTTCATGCCATCAGCTATTACATTGCTCTGCTCAGTTGATTTATATTCCACTTTAGCAAGCTCCACATTCTATTTTCTGTGCAGGTGAGACCTTTCTCTTTGACTAATAGTTGACAACATGTGGCATTTGTGGCCAGTTCTGGAAATTCAGGCAAGTCATTCTTGCATAGGAATACAGATTCCTTCTGCCAATACTGTTTCTATCAAACAATTGGATGTTATCTTAATGCTGTTCTGTCCCACTTGGTTCTTTTTTTAGGAGTGTCAAAGCCTGCTACAATGAGGCACAATCTTGAACATTCTGTACACACACACACACACACACACACTCACACACCTGTGCTGAAGACCACTGGTGAAGAACTCTTGCTGTAAAATCTCTCTGCCCTTCAGACTGTAGTTGGATCAGGATTTCTCCTGACTAGTGACACAGTCTTTCTTCCAGCTCTTTTTCTCTGTCTTAAGTCTGGTTTTCCTCATTTTCTGATTTGTATGCAAGGGATTTACTAAGAAAGTACACTCTGAAGAACCTCATAGGAAGTAGGAGGAGTGAGATCTGGAAAAGGAGGGCTCCGGAATATAAGTGACCCCAGGGAGTTGGTTGGTGTGGCATAAATACACTTCCAGTCTCTGCTTTAAAAGGTAAAGTGGCTCTAGCCTGAGGCAGGGTTCAGGCTGGCAGAAGCTAAAAAAAAAAAAAAAAGGAAAGGGGGGAGGGGAGTATCCCTTACACTCATTCTGTTCTCCTTTCCTTTTCTTCTTTCCTTTTTTCTTTTCTTTATTTTTTTTTTTTAAATTTCCAGGAGCAGAGATGTTAATGCTAATAGTCCTGCTGAATTTGTATTACTTTTCATTTTTACCCATAAAGACAACTGTGTCAGTGACAACTGCCATGATCCTTATTTTACTGATGTAGAATCCGAGCCTCAGAGAATCAAAATGATATACTTTTAACTAAGGTCGTACCCAAGTAGGGGGCAATGCTGGCTCCACGGTCAGCTCGCAGTCCACTGTCCAATGCAGTCTCTGAGCTGTGCTGAGCACAGCAGCCCTGCTATTCGGATGTGGCCAGTGAGGAAGCCATTCCAGCCACTGAGGCATATGTGACATTTATGTGCACAATATGCACAGTGGAGTGCACACCCGTTTATGATCTGCATGCAGCCCCTGGGACACTTCTTGCCCTGGGCCAAGCAGTAGATCCTGTGATCTGACAGCTTCACTTTAATACATGTAATAAAATTAAATGGCATCATATAAAATTAAAGCCATAATTAAAAATTGATTAGCATATACTGTCTGCTGGCCTCAGTATCTACTGTAGTATCTTAAACACTAGTTATATAGCTTTATTGATTAGAAAAAAGATAAAGTACAAAATAAAACCATGAAGCTAGTAGTCCACGGATGAAAGCAGCAAGACTGTCAAATTGCAAATGCTATAACAAAGTGTCAGATCTGACTTTTTAGAAGTATGTTTCGGCAAGAGGAAGTCAGGGCAGGAGATACTGACCTGGACAATAAACATGCCTCTGGGAGTCCTTTGCAGAAGAACAAACGTTTGCTTTAGATATGGGATGTTGGTGGAGTTTTAACCACTTGGGGAGGTTGCAATTTCACTAAAGTCCAATATCAAACAACAACAAAAATATAAGTTTTTCTGCACAATGAAATGGGAAGAAATCAATAATCAGAACGTACCTGGTCTTCTTTTTTCGAATATGTTTTTTTTTTGTTTTGTTTTGTTTTGTTTTGTTTTTGCTAACATGGCATTCATTGTAAAGGGGAAGGACATTTTTGTTTTAGGCAAATGAAAAGGACACCACACTGTTTCCAGAGAGCTCATTTCTTTTCTATGTTTGTAAACTTTCTGTAAGGTTGGGTTTTAATGTTCGGATCGTTTTTTTCTGTGAAAATAAACAATTACACCTGGTTTTCTGTTTGCCATCATCAATTCTACTAAGGTAGAAATAAGAGGAAATGTTTTGTGTCTGCCTCCCCCCCGCCAAAAATATTATTAAATCGGGTTTACACAAATAAGGTGCTGAAAATTCTAGAAGAGGTTAGACCCTGGAACTCCTGAAGGCAGCTGAGCTCAGACCAGATTAGGAAACAGAAATGTAGAAACAAACTAGACCTCAGTCCAACAAGTTGGAGTCATTGGATTGCTCCGATAAGTGCCATTTACTGACTTCTGTCTGTGCCAGCTGTGGTGCTAAGACTGCATGTGAATGATACTGTGTGATTGGTACTGACATTATCCCATGAAATGTATGATGAGATAGTGCCTCAGAGCATGGGTGATTTTCTCACGGTTCATAAGCCCAAAATGGGTATGCAAAACTGGGTGGCCTGGTTCTGCCTCTAGAATGTTGTTTATTCTTTTCCTCCTCCTCCCTCTCCCCTTCCCTCTCTCTTTCCCCTGCCTCTTCTCCTTCTCCTTCTTCAATTCAGGACCCCAAAAAACTGATATTCTCAGCAACTCTGAGGTTGTTAGAGAAAGAATAAGAATGTTCATCCAGCTCCAACCTTTAAATCAAGCAACTTTGATGCTGCTTTACTACAGACAAACACTAGAGGGAGTTTCTGCTTGGGCTTCAGAGTTTACAAAGTACTTTTATATCATTCCCTCGTTTGCAACTCTGTGTTTGATAACTTGGAAAAGGAAGGCTCAGAGAAGCACAAACACATGGTTCACATTTGGTGTTTCCCAAAGTAGATCACAAAACCAAGGAACGACAGGACTGTATACTTTAAACCTGAATTATGGTTCATGTTTGATTGTATGTATGGAAAACTCAGGTATAGATGACATAAATCTGAGAATTTGTCTCCGTTCTCAAGGAGATATGATCTAGCTAGAGGAGGAAATCCTACCTTTGCTCTCATCCATCCATGCTCTTATTTCCTTATTATGTGCCAGGCATGGTGCAAAGCTCCCCTGGGAAGGTAGCAGTGAGGAAAACCACACAGTTCCTACCCCACACAGCTAATGATCTGGTAAAGAAGTTTGAGATACAAGTTAGTTCATGTGTGACAAGCATCATAAACAAATCACCAGATATTGTTTGTTCAAAGGTAAATGAGTATTTTTCTAAAGGGGTAAAAGAAAAAAATTAAAGGGCTTTCTAGCTGAAGAGAGTTCCAGTGCATACACAAAGACAAGATACTGCAGGATGAAAAAGCCCATGGTGTTCTTCTTCATAACTAATACAACCCCCCAAACCCACAGGCTGGCTTTGCTTGCATTCCAGCAATTAGAAAGTAGGCATTGCCTTTACTGGAGGCATTAAAGTGCACTGAGCCTCAACTTTTGCCATGTGTGGAAGGACTGTCATATCTCTGAGACCACAAGCATGTAGGGATCACATCAGTTAAAATAACTCAAATGTATTGTCTTACTTATGAAGGTCAGATGTCCAAAATCAGTGTCACTGGTCTAATGTCACTGTGTCAGCAAGGCTGGCTCCTTCTGGAAGTTCTAGGGAAGAATATGCCTCTTTGGCCAGATTCTCAAGGACACCCTCATTTCCTGCCTTGTGGCCCCTTCCTCCATCTTCAAAGGCAGCAGCCAGCAAAGCATTATTACATCCCCTTCATTGACTCTGATCCTCCTGACTCCCTCTTCTAAGAACACTATGGTTGAATTGTGCTCACCCAAAATAATTTAGGATCATTTCCCCTCTCGAGAGCATTCACTCAGTCACATTTGTTACTCCACTTAATCATGTCTACAAAGTTTCTTTCACCATGTAATGTAGCACATTCATAGTTTCTAGGAATTAGGGCATGGACATCTTTCATGGGCCATGATTTAACTTAGTACACCCTCACAGAAGTTGTCTATTAAGCTAATCACCACTGTCCTCCCTCTGGCCCCCATTCCATTCAAAGAAGGTCTTCATTAACCAGAAATGCTATTTGGTAAATATTCTGGGTAATCAAATGCTTCATACCTACTGCCAGCATTCCATTTGTTAGAAAAAGGTAGTCTTGCTCAAAGGTTGCCTTATTCAGTAGATTGTAACAGGGCTCAGACAGAGTAGTCAGACTCTCAGGATTTAGAAGATCAAAGCTTGGGTTCAAATCCTGATGCTCCCAGTAATCAGCAGTTTAACCTCAAATTCCTTCACTTCTCCAAGCCCCAGATCTCTGTAAAACAGAAATAAGAATAGACCCTGATTCAAAGGACTTAGGGAGGTTTAAGGGAGCTCCTAGCAGCATCTCATATCCAACATTGTCTCTATTTTATCTTCTCACAAGTCCTTCCTTCTGGGCACCTAGTGTGAGGCTGGCCTAGACCCTGTGTGCAACAATCCCTTGGTGACTCCTTGGTGCCCTGCAAACCACTACCATACCTGCTCTTCACTTGGGAACAAGACCCTTACTCTGAACCATCCCTGGGAATTGTGAGGGTCATGGCTTTCAAGTTATGCCACCAAATCTCTGGTGTGTTAACTTTTCTGGATGATCGGGCTAACTGGTGAGGGCACTTCATGATGGTAGTAATGTTCATTACTTAGGAAAAATACTCCCGCCTGGGGTATTTTGGATCAGGACACACACAGCACCATGATATGGCAAATGGTGGGATTCTGATTTCTCTGGGAGAAGTAATGATGTTGAGTTGACCAAGAAAGAATCAAAGCTAGATACTGGCTTTTAAAACCAAGTGTCTTATTCTATGTACAATAGCTGGACATAGATGGATCTAAGGCCTACTGTCTCTTAGGATTACTTAGAAAAGTGCCCTTTGAAGTTATAGCATCTTAGAAACAGACTCTCAATCCCCTCAAATATGTGCTACTTTGCTCCCCATTCTCCCCACAACAAAACACCATATGCATATTCTGCCTTGAAATTTTTTCAGGTGGACTTCATCAGAAGCTGACACTGTCCATTTCAGTAAGGTTGGCTGAATGGTCTATTGCTCTAAGGCATTTGCCCTGTTTTTAGAGCTACCAGTACAGGGACACCTGGGTGGCTCAGTGGGTTAAGCATCTGCCTTTGACTCAGGTCATGATCCCAGGGTCCTGGGATCAAGTCCCGCATTGACCTCCTTGCTCTGTGGGGAGCCTGCTTCTCCCTCTGCCTGCCACTCCCCCTGCTTGTGTTCTCTTGCTCTCTCTCTCCCTGACAAATAAATAAATAAAATCTTAAAGAAAAAGCTACCAATATATTGAATTTGTAAAAAATATGAATGTTCCAGGAAGTCACAGTCAACTTCCCTGGAAGTCGCTAGATGATTGGTTATGGACAAAGATAATTAAAATCAAATTAAGGAGATGAAGCTTGGGAGTATCATTCAGCCAAGGTTCTAGTGCATGCATGTACGTCTGACCCAAACAGGGCCAGTGGGGTCCTTTGAGAGATATTGCCCCTAAGTGTTAGGGAAAAAAAAAATTCTGCTTCTTCTGAGACTGTGAGCTAATAGGATGAAATATGCCTGGAGGATGGGGCACCTGGGTGGCTCAGTGGGTTAAGCTTCTGCCTTTGGCTCAGGTCATGATCTCAGGGTCCTGGGATCGAGCCCTGAATCAGGCTCTGTGCTCAGTGGGGAGCCTGCTTCCCCCTCTCCCTCTGCCTGCCTCTCTGCCTACTTGTGATCTCTCTGCCTATCAAATAAATAAATAAAATCTTAAAAAAAAAAAAAAAGAAATATGCCTGGAGGTTCCCGGAGCTAATTTTGCACTAGAAAAAAAGAACGACCCCAAAAGGAAGAAACGAAGTTAAAATGTGAAACAAGACTGATTCTTACAATTTTGTTTAAGTTCCTGGATCCAGCCATGCCTGAAACCCCTAGATTTTTAGGTGAAAAAACAATAAATTTCTTTTTGTTTAAGCCAAGTTGCTCAGTAGCAATTGGCATAATAGTATTTAGTCCAGATAGATATAAGCCATTCTTCTTTCCACATTCACATTATCTAGAATTCTTTACACCCTAATCAAAGTCTTCAAGATAAAGCTCAAGATTTATCCTTCCCAGGAAGACTTCCTTGACAACTAAAAACTCCAGGTTTCCCCCCCGCCACCCCCCCGCCCCGCCAGGTTTCTTTATTTCTACCGGTCTTGGATTTCATGTTTCTATCAGACAGGGTACAGGCAGGAAACAAAATGGACCTTAAATTGTTCAAATTAAAGAGATGAAGAGAATGGCCAAATGAAGAGAATTTAATGAAGTGATAATTTGTAGCACTGTAGGTAGGGCTAACAAGAGATGAACTAACAAGAGATATTGAAGCATCCAGAGACTAGCAACAAACTGTTCCATTTCTAGGAATGAAGGCTTAAGAGGAGAAATGGCATTATTGGAGCCCAGGAAGAGCTTGAAACATTGAGAAAGGACTATCCAATAGCAGTCACAGTCATGGAAATGTCAGTCACTGCCAGAAACATGGATCTAAAGAGAAAGGAAATACCTTAACATTTCCTCCTACCTTTGCATCACTTGACAGTGTCTTTTATTGTTAAAACCAAATAGGGAGCCAGAGGATAGGAAGTCCAGGTACTGTAGCCTGCAGTGGTGGGCTTATCAGTACAGAATAGGTCAAAGAAGTATGGAAACCTCATCTGAGCTGGGTGGGGGATAGGTTACAGAGGTTATCCAGCAGTGTGCTGACACCTAAACTCCTACTAGTTCGGTAACGGACTTCATATAGTTCTTCATGAGAGTAAGTAACTGGTGTATTCCTGAGGACTTATGAAGCCAGGAACTTGGTCCTAAAGATTGAACTCATGGGAGGAAGAACAGGTATCCCACTAGAAGTCTGCACACCCTCAGTTTCCTTATCTAGTTTGTGGGAAGATTTGAGCAAAAGAGCACTGACATTTGTAACAGTTTTAAGTGAATTTGTGAAAGTTAATTGTTTTATCAGAAGGAATAAAGGATTCCATGGACAACAACTTAATATAACTTACATAATGGTCTAGAATGTAATTCCTGAAATCAGTTGAGGCAGGACAGAATAAAAAGGAGAATGAGATACTGAGGCAAGAGAGACAGAGCATGTGCTATTCCTGAAGTGGTGTGAGAAATTGGTCCCATTTCAGTGTGATTTCCAAGTAAATTCACACATTCCTTCATCTTGCAGTTGGCACCTTCCAATTCAATAACACTTTTTTTTATAGGCGGTAACTCTGTCTTCCATCTTCTGGCAGCCTATGTATACCATTCCTCTTCTTGGCTGTTTCCTCTGCACCTCTCGGCCAAGCAATAAGTTTCCCAGCTTGTCATTTCTGAGCAAGTCCCACCCTTGGACCTCCCTTTGGGCAAAGCCTTTCTGCATAGCCTAGGGTGGAGAGGAAAAGATGGAAAGGCAGGGAGCAGCAATCCCAGCCTCATTTTGTAGGTGGTCTGCAGGCCCATCAGGCAATATTCATAGAAAGTGACAAGTAGAAATTAGCCCCATTGATTTTATTTCCATAGCATCTGAAAAACAATCCTTACCAAAGACATCTTTCAAACATCTCTCTGGCAGAAAATATAGGGTTCTGTCTCAGGGAAAATATATTTCTGAATACACATCCAAAACAATTTCTAAGAAAAGCAGAATCAGAATCAATATTTCCACAGTCTTTGCCATTCCCTGCCTTGGTGAAGATATGCAACTTAATTTGCAAGCCTTTTGCCCTACAAGGGAAATTGCCTTTGATGCAGACTGGATCAGAACCACTCATTTCATACTTATTATACATTACACAATATCCCAAATGTCAATTCCCACCCACCAAACCCACAGAGCAGCAACATTTTCAATAATAAATTACTTCTATTTACTTCAGTACAGTGCGGAAAGAATTCAAAGCATTAGATTTTTGGTTTTTTTGTTTTGTTTTGTTTTTTTGCTCTTGAAGATAATTATAAGTAACTATACTGAGTCCAGGACTGGAGCTAGCTTTTCTCAGCTAGGCTGAAAATTTTAAAGGGATTTTAAGGCAAAAAGATAAGGCTCTTGCTAGAGCTTAAAAAATTACAAATACATAAACATACACACACACAAGGTCCTAAATGTTTTCATAGTATGGAAAATCAGTTGCACTGCTTTTATATTAGAACAACTAAAAATGCTTAGCAAAGAATGTTTGAAATCAAATAGAAGAGAGGAATAAAGTGCCTTTGTAGTTGAAATTTATTAAGCAGTTAGGGAAAGGAGAGGTCTCTTATTCATATAGTGGAACTTTCCCCTTCAATTAACTTAATTGGAGATACATATAATGAAAAATCTGATGTGAGACTGACAAACTGAAATAGTCTTGGGAAAGCTCCATCTGCTCCAAAGTGGAGTGGAGGAGGAGAGGACATGCACAGTTACATAGGTCCGGAGCATACTAGATGAATATTTGATGGAGTCTAAACCAGACTACAGGAGCAGGAGTTGCAAGGAGGAGCAAGGCTGGGTCGGGTTGTAGATTTCTCTTCCCAAGATGTCCACACACAAAAAAAGGGGGTTATTGGAACCAGTTACTAGGTTGCCTGGCCTTGAAGAGAAATGAGAAGTAGGAGGAAGAAGCTCTTCACAGGGTGCGAATAAAGGCTCCTAAAAACTATATTATTTACTTACTTACATTATCAGTCAGGTCATGTTAAGTTTTAATGGAGTAACAAGTTTCCCTAAATATCAGTGGTGTAATATAATAGAAATTTATTTCTTGCTAATGTTTTATGTCCAAGTATGGGTTGGAAGGGGACTCTGTTAATGTAGTCACATGGGGACTTTGGGCAGCCCAGGTCCATCTCAACTCACTTCCATGACTGGCATAGCCAGGAGAGATCACATGGCAAATCAGGCACTGGGTCTTAACACTGCTGCCTGGAAACACCACACATCAGTCACCTCCACTCATATTTCATTGGCTAAAGCATGTTATATGCCATACCAACTTCAAATAGGAATGGGGAAGTGTTACCTTAGTATGTGCTCTAAAGAAAGGAGAACTGGAGTAATTGCCCTCAACCTAATGACTATGATCTCACTCAATAGATTGTTCAGCCAAGCAACAAAGAACAACTTCTCTGCCCTCCTGAACCTGACAACAAGAACCAGGAAAAACAATAGCAATAGTTTTTTTCTTCAAATAAAATCACAAGAATAAAATTAAGCAATTTGTATACTCAGACAATGAGTTCAATGCAACTATATACAAAATTTTATGCCACAATATAGGGAATTGTTGGAAGAAAGTGCCACACATGATGCAGAGGAGAGAGAGCTCTCTGTTGAAGAGTTTAGGCAAATTGCTCAGCAGGAGGGTCCCCAAGCAAAGCCATGAAGGAGAGAGCGATTGTGCTTGTAAGTAAGACATATGTGTCTTACTTAATGCTATAGGACTCTAGGACGAGTGATATTATTACTATTTTACCCACAAGGAAAGTGAGTTTCTAAGAGATCAAGGCACTTTCCCAGGTTGTACAGCTAGTACAGGGCAGAGATGGGAATTAAAAATGGTGATGTAGGAAGCAAAAGGAACAGCTAAAATTAGATGGTATATTTTATCTCAAGAGAGAAATAGGGAAAAAATAGTGCAATTACAAGGATAAATGATAGTTAATTGTATGTGTCAGCTTGAGTGGGTTACAGGGTGCCCAGATACTTGGTCAAACATTATTGGGGTATTTGTGAGGATGTCTTTGGATGAGGTTAACATTTGAATTAGTAGACTGAATAAAGCATATTGTTTTCCTTAATGTGGGTGAACCTCATTCATCAGTAAGAGGAGACCCTTCTGCCTGATTACATGAGCTGTGACATTGGTCTTTTTCTTGCCCTTGGGCACAGACTGAGACATTGGCTATTCTTGGGTCTCAAGATTTTGGATTGGAAGTTATACCATTGACTCTCCTGTTTCTCAGGCCTTCAGACTCAGCCTGGAGGTATACCATCAGTTCTCCAGGTCTCCAACTTGCTGACTGCAGATTTGGGGTCTTCTCAGCCTCCATAATCACATAAGCCAATTCCTAATAATGTGTGTGTCTAGATAGATAGATAGATAGATAGATATAATTGATAGATGATAGATGATGAATAGATACAGATACAGATATCTCCATCCAATTGGTTCTGTTTTCCGGTGAACTCTATAGGCTTGGTGTGGGAGCAAATTTTCTTCTATGCCCCTGAGGTCCACCCACTGATGTAGGCATAAGAGAATAAAAACCAAAAAACTCAGAAACGTCTCCAAAATATGCTTGGCCATAGTTTCTTATTTGTGTAAGAAGGTAGGGGGGCCTATGAAATATAAAAAGCTTTCCATCCAAAATGGTTAATGTGTTTTGAAGAATTTGGGTCTTAAAAGGGATAAATTTGCCCTAACCAGTAAAACGTAACTACCTGGGATGACTTATTCCTGAACACTTGAGATTCTGGGACCTATGCATGGGTCCTCTCCAAAGCTACTGGGTAAGCCTGTGATAGTTGGAACTAGGACTCCTAAGTCTCCTAACCCACACCCACTGCCCCATCCAAATTTGATACATAAATGGGTTTGATTTATAGATTGGTTTTTCCTACTGGTTGGTACTGCTTCAAGTCTGGCACAGAGTATGCAGCTTGATAGGAGGGGTGACAGCTACTCAACCCACTGCCAGATCAGAGCATATCAAGTCTAATTCAAGTGTACACACACACTCTCTCTCTCTCTTTCTCTCTCTCTCTCTCTCTATATATATATGTATATATATATTCCAGAATAATCTTCTCACATTTTCACCATTACAGTTTCTTTGAATCTCTTAAAAGAACAAACTGAAATGGGATCTGAACACTACTTCTTAAAAAGTGGAGCCCTGTCTACGGCCATACCACCCTGAACGCGCCCGATCTCGTCTGATCTCGGAAGCTAAGCAGGGTCGGGCCTGGTTAGTACTTGGATGGGAGACCGCTTGGGAATACCGGGTGCTGTA
The DNA here is from genome assembly GCA_004024625.1 of Mellivora capensis. Taxonomy (NCBI): domain Eukaryota; kingdom Metazoa; phylum Chordata; class Mammalia; order Carnivora; family Mustelidae; genus Mellivora; species Mellivora capensis. Next base: position 33,694 of record PISX010010314.1, read on the forward strand.
GGCTTAAAAAAAAAAAAAAAAGTGGAGCCCTCACTGCGAAGGCTGTTAAGAGGTCTGAGGATAAAGTCTTTGTGGCCAAATAAGACTGGGAACCCCTGGGTTCCTTACTCTAACTTCTCAGGACATTTAATGTGCTACTGTGCATTATAAATTCTCAGAAGGCACCATGGTTATACATACTTTCTTAATTACTTGGACTGTGGAATCTTCTCATATGTGGTGTGTCTAGGGAACATATTCTGGAACCACTCCACCTGACTCTCTCCAAGACCCTATGCAAGTAGTATACTCGTCATCCAATGAATCAGTGAATATTGCTGGCTGTCATAGTCCCCTACCAAAGGGCACTATAATTCACAAAAGACTTTAGCCTTTCTAACAGCAGGCAGCAATTTCTGGGGAATAGGAATTTCTACAGAATTCTAGATGAAGGAGAGGTTGGAGAAATATAGAAGATAGTAAGAGGCTTTGTGAAGGTAAGGCCAAAGGGCTAACCAAGGTTAAACTTAGCAGCTATTTTCCAAAGGATTCTTCAGAAGCAACCAGCTCAGGCTCCAATCTCAAACATAAATAAGACATATATGTTCCCCCAGAAAGACATTGCTTTGGGACAGACATCTGATTCTGATACTTCATGGATTATTTCTCTTGGGCCAGACCTTGTTACCTAGAAAATACCTATTCCATGGTTGAGTGGTTGAAATTCAAGAGTAATCAAATGATAATGATTGACCTTTTGCATTAGGGCTAGGGTGGGGGGGGGCAGGAGATTGGCTAATCCAAAAAAACCCCACAACAATGCTAGCTATATTATTTTAGCTATACTGTTTGCAGGACCTAGAGTAAAATGAAAATCCAGGCCCCTTATACAAAAATATACTAATTGTTACTAATAATACATTTTATACTCTGTGTATTTTCCCACATTTAAAAAAAGAAGAAAAGAGTGCAGTTAAAGGTACTAAAATATAAAGACTTTCCCTTTAAAAACAACATGTTATTTATAAAACATAATGGAAGAATAGTGATATTCAACAATTTAAATTTACAAATCACAGAAAAGAATATTTTTGTGTCATAATTTTGTATAATACAACAAAAATTATCAGTGTGATATTAAGGTTGATCATAAGATTTTTCTGGCTCACTTTTTTGCAAGTTCATTTATTAAGTCATCAGAAACTTTACTTTCAGTGACTTAATATCCAATTGGAATTAATATCAGTTACTCTTGGCAAATGCAAGATCACAGACAATTTCTGATAATTCTAATTTTGAAAAAGATTTTTCTGCTAATACTGTTCTTACTAGGGCTGTTTTGCCAGTTAGAATGGCAAAAATTGACAAGGCAAGAAACAATGTTGGAGAGTTTGTGGAGAAAGGGGAACTCTCCCATACTGTTGGTGGGAGTGCAAGCTGGTACAGCCACTTTGGAAAACAGTGTAGAGGTTCCTCAAAAAATTAAAAATAGAGCTACCAGATGATCCAGCAATTGCATTACTGGATATTTACCCCAAAGATAGAGATGTAGTGAAAAGAAGGGGCACATGCACCCCAATGTTCATAGCAACAATGTCCACAATAACCAAACTGTGGAAGGAGCTGAGATGCCCTTCAACAGATGAATGGAAAAGAGGATGTTGTCCATATATACAATCAAACGTTACTCAGCCATCAGAAATGGATGATTACCCACCATTTGCATTGACATGGGTAGAACTGGAGGAGATTATGCTGAGTGAAATAAGCCAAGCAGAGAAAGACAAATATCATATGGTTTCACTTATATGTACAACATAAGGAATAGCATGGAGGACATTAGGAGAAGGAAGGGGAAAATGAGGGGAGGAAGTCAGAGGGGGAGATGAACCATAAGAAACTATGGACTGTGGGAAACAAACAGGGTTTCAGAGGAGAAGCGGGTGTGGGAACAGATTAGCCTGGTGATGGATATTAAGGAGGGCATGTATTACATGCAGAACTGGTGTTATATGCAAACAGTGAATCATGGAACACTACATCAAGAACTAATGATGCATTGTATGGTGACTTACATAACACAATAATATTTTTTTTAGTAAATAAATAGATAAATATTAAATAAATGGAGGACCAAAAAAATTTTAACATCATGGATACACTCTCTATCTCTTTGTGTATTATTTTTGTCCCCTTGGAGGAGCTGTTGCCTTAGCTGAGAATGCACCTCTCTTGCTTCAAATTCCCCACATATCCCTGCATACTAATCATATTTTATAGCTGAAACAACTTTGAGATACACTTCCAAAAAATCATTTACTACCTCTTAAAGCTGATGATTCTGAAGAACAACTTTTTTCTGCATGGATTTTTTTATACAAATCATCTTCGTGTAACTCTGAGTTTAATCACAAATAAATTCATACAGTGTTATTTTAATATTTCCTCTGACATGCTTGTAACTTACGGAGATCATACAAGAAACCAAAAGTGACTTCATGATGTGTATAATTCTAAATACCTGTTTATATATTCCATCACTGTCTTCAATTACAAGCAAAATGATTTTAAAATTATCTCTTATTAGGAGATACTTCATATGAAACTTCGTATGAAAATAGTGTTCTTAATTAATTAATTAATTAATTCTTAATTAATGTGAACATATTTAAATTCAAGTTCCATTTCTAAAAATGTGGATATGATGAAGTTCTAGAATATAAGTGAGGTTTGGTGGGGTGAGGTCCGGAGTGATGACCAAGAAAGAATTCTTAAGACATCTTTGGTGCAAAATGGTTTATTAAAGCACAGGGACATGGGCTTCTGGGTGGCTCAGTGCTTGGACCCCTGGCCAGAAAGAGCTGCTGCCCCCGGGGGTTGTGAGGGGTGGCAGGTTGTGTACCATGGGGGTGGGGGAAGTAAGGAAAGAGAGGTTTCAATAGAACTTTCATATGCTAAAGAGGACCTACAAGATACCCAGTACCAGAGGCCTTGCCATTGCCAAGGTATTAACATTAAGATAGGTGGGAGATTCCTAAAGAATGTCACATATGTCCCACCCAGGAGTGGGGGTGAGGGAAGGTTGGAGGGTGTCAGCTTTTGCTTTGTCCTCAGCCAGCCTTCTGTTCCCTCATCAGATATCCTCTTTGAAATGTAGCAGTTTTCAAACTTCAAAGCATTAAAATTTCACCTAGGATTATTTGAAGAATTTTAACAGACATTTGATATGCGTTATTCCAATGTCCATGTGTATGTTTTTATTTTGTAAGTCATTTACTGATAAAACTTACTGCCTGAGCACTAGAAATTCCTGTCCTGGCACTCAGGGAAAATATTTAAAATTTGTGCAGATACTGCTGCAGTGGACTCCACGGAGGGATGCGCAAACTGACTGGCCCCAGTGCTATCTCTATGCAGAGGCCCCTCCTCTCTCCCAGGACAGCTGTGACTTCTGCTGCCACCACTGCTGCTTCTGTTGCTCCTGTCACCATCATCACACCAATCTAGACCTGAGTCCTGGTCCATACCTCCCCTTGAGGATCAGTGATACCCTAGAGTGCCCCAAGTGATGGGCCGGCTGGGAAACCAGGGCTCCAAAATGGCAGATCTTCCTGCCAACCCTCTCCAAGATGGCAGACTTTCCCGCCATCCTTACTGTGGCCTCCATGTCATTGACAGGAAACTGAAATTCTCCACCCAGGAACTTCCTAATTGGGAACTACCCATCACGGACTTCCCCTGCCCCATGCCTTCTGATCACCACATACCTTGCCATTGGACTTGAGCCCATGCCTCATTCTGGTCCGATACACTTCCCCTGCCCCATACCCTCTGATCACCACATACCTTATATGGGTGCAAGGCTATGCCCTACCTCACCCCAATAAAAGGACCTCACCAACTCCCTCCCAGCATGACTTCCCTGACTCCCTCCCTCTCTCTCTCTCTCTCTGTGAGTTGCAGAACCTCGCCTGAGGGTGCTTGCAATAAAGTTCATCTCTCGGATCCATTTGCCTCATAGCCTTTCTTACTATCACCTGCGGGAGCAACTTAACACCAAGAATGCACATTAGGCAGCCAAGCCAACTATTTGGTGTGTGAGCTGATCACTGCCCCTGGTGTCTGCCAGCCTGAGCCCAACCATGCCCCGCTGTTGTTGCCTGTCATCTCTCCCCTTCTCACATGCATGCTCTATTGTCCCACTGAATTTCATTTACAGAACAGAAGTTCAAATATAAAAAATCTAAACAATTTCAAGATGGCAACAGCAGGTATTATACTAAGGGGTCCTGTGCACCTTCAAAAAGTCAAATGCTCATGAGGCCAGCCTTGCTTCTGAACCGCATGGATGCTACACAATGTGGTGGGATGGAACTGATGTTGGCGGGGTAACACTAGAGTCCCTAAAAGGACTTTTCCAAGTATATACAGCAGAGGTGGAGCTTTGAAACATTGACCCACCCTGCATCTCTAAGGCTAAGGCTTCCAAGCAGGTGAACATTATGGGATTCTGTAGTTCTGAGATTTGGCTGTGTGCCTCTCACTCAGTTCCTCCAGCTAGCATCATCAGTTCCCTCCAGGATCAGAAAATGTTTTGCCAGCAGCTAGGGGAGTTCATCCCTGGGAAGACTTCCTACATGCCAAGGGCTTCACTTGCTTCATTTCCTTTAATGCTCACAACAAGCCAAGGAGATGGGTGGTATAATGCCCATTCGATAAATGAGAAGATGGAGTGGCAGAGGGTCAGAGTTTGCATTCAGGTAATCTGGCTGCAGAGCTGGTGATATGGTCACTTTAGTATATTCCCTGAGCTTCCACAAAATCAGAGCTCTAAATCTAAATTTCTTTACTCACAGAAAAGGCCCCTTTGGGCCCTCACTTGGGTTCTATTTCATCAGAGTTCATATGGAATTTAAAAGGGGCTTGGACTCTGGAAAACAGTATAGAGTTTCCTCAAAAAGATGAAAATAGAGCTACCCTACAACCCAGCAATTGCACTACTGGGTATTTACCACCAAAGATACAGATGTAGTGAAAAGAAGGAGCACCTGTACCCTAATGTTTATAGCAGCAATGTCCACAATAGCCAAACTATGTAAAAAACCTAGATGTCCACAACAGATGAATGGATAAAGAAGATGTGGTATACACACACACACACACACACACAAAGACACACACACACACAGGGGTACTATGCAGCCATCAGAAATGAAATCTTGGCCATTTGCAACAACATGGATAGAACTAGAGGGTATTATGCTAAAGGAAATAAGTCCATCATAGAAAGACAATTATCATATAATCTTACTGATATGAGGAATTTGAGAGGCAAGGCGGGGGATCATGGGGGAAGGGAGGGAAAAATGAAACAAGACGCTCTAAGGGCCTATTTAGCCAGAGCGATTCCATGTTGGATTAAACAGTGATTTTGTTGTTTATTCAGTAAAACTTAAACTGACCCTGCCGCCCCCCTTCCCCAAGGGGACTTACTTAAAAGCAAGCCTGGGAAACCAGTCCCAGGTAACAAAGCCCAAATACAAGGGTGGGTCAGACCAGGTGGAGGTGTCCAATCAGTGGGGGTGCATACTGTCTCCCTAGCTACCAAGGAGTATGGGCCCTGCCCTTTGGGCACCTTTTGGGTGCCAATTCTGACCAAGGTGATGGGCTAGTTCAAATATCTAAAGGGTAAATTGTAATTCAATTGATTCAATTGGTCACTTATGTGTGACCTAGCATGACTGTGCAGTTTTCTCTGTGTGTTACAATCTCATTGGCCACCTGTGCATGGCCAGCCCCAACCACATGGCCTTTGCCCTTAAAAGCTAGTCTGTAAGGCAGAGAGAGGTCACCTCTTTGCAAGAGATGGCCCTGACCGGTCAGTTTGATTCTCGATGTTTGGCATGAAATAAAGCTTTGCTTGACCTTTGCTTTGTATCAGTCTCTTTCCTTTGGCCATGGACCCAACAATGCGACCAGGAGGGAGACAAATCATAAGAGACTCTTAATCTTAGGAAACAAACTGAGTGTTGCTGGAGGGGAGGGGTGGCTCGGTGATGGACATTAGGGAGGGTAAGTGCTATGGTGACCTATACCCCTGAAACAAATAATACATTATATGGAGGGTTTTGGATGTTGTTTGGGTTTTTTAAATTAACATATAATTTTTTAAATTTTTAAATTAACATATAATATAGTATTAGCCCCAGGGGTACAGGTCTGTGAATTGCCAGGTTTACACACTTCACAGCACCCACCATAGCACATACCCTTTCCAATGTACGTAACCCAACCACCCTCTCCCTACCCCCTACCCCCGGCAACCCTCAGTTTGTATTGTGAGACTAAGAGTCTCTTATTGTTTGTTTCCCTTCTGATCCCATCTTGTTTCATTTATTTCTTCCCTATGCCCCAAGCCCCCCTAGCCTCTTAAGTTCTTCATATCAGGGAGATCATATGATAATTGTCTTTCTCTGATTGACTTATTTCACTCAGCATAATATCCTCTAGTTCTATACATGTCATTGCAAATGGCAAGATTTCATTTCTTTCGATGGCTGTATAGTATTATATATATATATATATATATATATATATATATATATACATACATACATATATATATATATGCCATCTCTTCTTTATCCATTCGTCTGTTGGTGGACATCTAGGTTCTTTCCATAGTTTGGCTATTGTGGACATTGCTGCTATAAACATTCAGGTGCATGTGCCCCTTCGGATCACTACGTTTGCATTTTTAGGGTAAATACCCTGTGGTGCAATTGCTAGGTGGTAGGGTAGCTCTATTTTCAACTTTCTGAGAAATCTCCAGGCTGCTTTCCCAAGTGCCTGCACCAGCTTGCATTCCTACCAACAGTGTAGGAGAATCCCCCTTTCTCTGCATCCATGCCAGCATCTGTCATTTCCTGACTTGTTAATTTTAGCCATTCTGACTGGTGCGAGGTGGTGTCTCATTGTGGTTTTGATTTGTCATCCCTGATGTCGAATGATGTGGAGCACTTTTTCATGTGTCTGGATGTCTTCTTTGCAGAAATGTCGTTCATGTCCTCTGCCCATTTCTTGATTGCATTATTTGTTCTTTGGATGTTGAGTTTGATAAGTTCTTAATAGATTTTTGATACTATCCCTTTATCTAATATGTCATTTGCAAATATCCTCTCCCATTCTGTCAGTTGCCTTTTGGTTTTGTTGTCTGTTTCCTTTGCTGTGGAAAAGCTTTTCATCTTGATGAAGTCCCAATAGTTCATTTTTGCCCTTGCTTCCCTTGCCTTTGGTGTGTTTCTAGGAAGAAGTTGCTGCGGCTGAGGTCAAAAAGGTTGCTGCCTGTGTTCTCCTCAAGGATTTTGATGGATTCCTTTCTCACATTGAGGTCTTTCATCCATTTTGAGTCTATTTTTGTGTGTGGTGTAAGGAAATGATCCAGTTTCATTCTTCTGCATGGGGCTGTCCAATTTTCCCAACACCATTTGTTGAAGAGACTGTCTTTTTTCCATTGGACATTCTTTCCTGTTTTGTCAAAGAATAGTTGACCATAGAGTTGAGGGTCTATTTCTGGGCTCTCTATTCTGTTCCATTGATCTATATGTTTTTGTGACAGTACCATACTGTCTTGATGATGACAACTTTCTAATAGAGCTTGAAGTCTGGAATTGTGATGCCACCAACTTTGGCTTTCTTTTTCAACATTCCTCTGGCTATTAGAGGTCTTTTCTGGTTCCATATAAATTTTAGGATTATTTGTTCATTTCTTTGGAAAAAATTGATGGGATTTTGATAGGGATTGCCTTAAACGTGTAGATTGTTTTAGATAGCGTAGACATTTTCACAATATCTGTTCTTCCAATCCATGAGCATGGAACATTTTTCCATTTCTTTCTGTCTCTCTCTATTTCTTTCATGAGTATTCTATAGTTTTCTGAGTACAGATTCTTTCTTTTTCCAACCAACTGCTAGAACTTGTACAGGATTTCAGTAAAGTGTCAGGATATAAAATCAATACACATAAATCAGTGGCATTTCTATACACCAACAATAAGACAGAAGAAAGAGAAATTAAGGAGTCAATCCCATTTACAATTGCACCCAAAACCAGAAGATACCTACGAATAAACCTAACCAAAGAGGTAAAGAATCTGTACTCTATTCTGTTCCTTAACCCCAGTAGGACTGTACTTGGAGATACATAAAGTCATAAGTGTGGGGTCATAATGAGATAGCGTTGGTAGTCTTCTAAGACTAGGAAGAGAGCTCTCTCCTTCCCTGTGCACTCACCGAGGCAAGGACTCGGTCTGCACACCAGGAAGAGAGCTCTTGTCAACCATGCTGGCACCCTGATCTCAGATTTTCAGGCTCCAGAACTGTAAGAAAATAAATTACTGTTGTTTAACCCAAAAATAAATAAATAAATAAATAAATAAATAAAATCAAAAGAGCTTGGTTCTCTAAACCTGAAATATGTTAAGGGGAGTAAATCAGGAGCATGGAATATGTTTGTGGTCAAGAGGGAGATGCTCCACAATACTTTCATAAGTGACCATGAAACACAGGGTAGAGAAATTGTTTCCCCCTAACAAATACAATGCTCCTGCATTGCTGCAGGCTGGCATTTAATGATTCTGTAGAATACAGTTGACTGAATACACTCTTCAATTTTTTTCCTATCTTGGATCTATGTTACAATTAGCACAGCAAATATCCTATTTACAAATGCCACATACTTATGTGAGGGGAAAGCCCTTGAATGTATTTGGGGGAATAGTCACAGAAGTTGGAAAGTATGGAGCAATTTGGAGGTCAAAGGTAAAACTGGGCTTTGGAATGAATTTTACAAATAAAATTAGAGTCTAGCTAGGTCTAGGTAGGACCTCCTGAGGTTCACAGATTTCTGGGGAATCCCAGCAGTTCCTCAAGTACCTAGGATAACATTTGAAAGCCCCATATTTAGTGGGTATCATGCTATCTTCTCCCTTTCTTAGAAGAACAATTGTTGACTGATGGCTTTGAGCAAAATGACTCCAGAAGGTTTTTAGAGAATGTGGCCCCCATCATCACTTGGAGAACATATTAAAATACATATTCCTGAATCCCATCTAAGACTGGCTGATCACATCTGTGGTATATGAAGTTAGTGCATTTGTATTTTTAGTTAGCTTCCTAAGGGATTTTTTAGACATAAGAATTTAAGAATTATTGCCTTAAGGCAAAAGAACACATGTCTTAGAGAATTCCAGTTTAGGCAACATGGCTGGTCAGTGAAAGGAATGTTTTCAGTTGAGGGGATCTTGAAGTAGGGGGCTCTGTTCACCTTTCTGATAGACTCATTCTACCAAGAAAAAGTTTGCATGTTTGTTTCTGAAACTAGTTTACCTAGAAAAGAAGCTGGTTTCAGATTCTTCTGGCACAATTAAGACAGATTAGATACAAATCCAACTATAATAAAGGTTATTTTGTATTTAAAACTGTTGTTTTCCCCTCCCCCCACCACCTACACATTTGCATATCTTTAGCCAGGAAGAGGACTAACAGCTCTGGGCCTGGAATCTTCTCTCCGGAAAATATAAACCACATGGGAGGTTTTTCCAGTGGGAGTGGTGAAGGACTCTGAAGAAATTGCCCTGTCACCTCTGCTGCTGTCATTCTGTTCTTAGTCTAGAGCTCCAAAGCTCTCCCCCAAAGGTGTTCTGTCTTTCCAGCCACAGAAATTCCTTTTAGCCTTGAAGGAATAAATAGATAAACATGCTGAAGTTGTACCTACCTACTCTGAAAGCATCGAAACAGGCTCAGAGGGTTACAGATGACATCAGTTAGATATTGTCAAGAAAGAGAAAGCAAAACAAAGGTAGGGGTTGGAATGGAGCCAAGAATAGGCTGATACCAAAGCTCGGGACAGGAAGTTCTATTTGTTGCCTGCCTGTGCTTTGGCAATCAAAGAAAAGGAATCTGGATTAGTTCCACAATTTAGCTGAGCTCAGTGATGGGCAATCTTCCATGAAAGCTGTAGATATTCACGGGGTGTGAGATGAAGAGAGAAAACCGGTCACCTGCCAATGAAGAAACCTCTGAGATTAAAAACTCCTCACTTCTATCTGCCAGGGTAGCTGGGAGGCTCACAGGGCTCAAGTGGGGGCAGGGGGCAGAGGGCATAGTATTTTGCAAATTATCATGCACATCACAAATGTGAAGAGATACTACCATTTGTCACCTCCTACTGGGTCAGGTTTTGATGTGCTTTCTCTGCAGTATTTGATAAATGTATGACTGAATGATTTGATAGCTGTTTGCACAATTCATTACAGACTTATACGTAGTGTATATAAGCTTGGAATTTGTCACAATTTAGAGAATATATGTAAATCCCTACTCTCCTATTTTGAAGACCAGCATTCTTTTTTTTTTTTTTTTTTTTAAGATTTTATGTATTTATTTATTTGGCAGAGAGAGAGAGAGATCACAAGTAGGCAGAGAGGCAGGAAGAGAAAGAGGGGGAAGCAGGCTCCCTGCTGTGTTATGCCCTGAGTTTTCACATCTGAGAGACCATCAAGGAGCCAAGCACCAATGCAATCACAGGAGGGTTTATTTGACAAGCTTAAGCTTGGGCCCAAGTATACCCGGCACAGCAGAGTAGGGACTTGGACCCCGAACCAGATTACAGTCAGAGTTTTTTGTTTGTTTGTTTTTTGTTTTTGTTTGTTTATTTGTTTTATTTTTTATTCTTTTTTAAAAATTTCTTTTCAGTGTAACAGAATTCATAGTTTTTGCACCACACCCAGTGCTCCATGCAATACATGCCCTCCATAATACTCACCACCTGGCTCCCCCAACCTCCCACCCCCCCAGCCTCTTCAAAACCCTCAGGTTGTTTTTCAGAGTCCATAGTCTCTCATGGTTCATCTCCTCCTCCAATTTCCCTCAACTCCCTTCTCCCCTCCATCTTCCCATGTCCTCCGTGTTATATGTTATGCTCCCCAAATAAGTGAAACCATATGATAATTGACTCTCTCTGCTTGACTTATTTCACTTAGCATAATCTCTTCCAGTCCCATCCATGTTGCTACAAAAGTTGGGTATTCATCCTTTCTGATGGAGGCATAATACTCCATAGTGTGTATGGACCACAACTTCCATACCCATTCATCCGTTGAAGGGCATCTTGGTTCTTTCCACAGTTTGGCGACCGTGGCCATTGCTGCTATAAACGTTGGGGTACAGATGGCCCTTCTTTTCACCACATCTGCATCTTTGGGGTAAATACCCAGTAGTGCAATTGCAGGGTCATAGGGAAGCTCTATTTTTAATTTCTTAAGGAATCGCCACACTGTTCTCCAAAGTGGCTGCACCAACTTTCATTCCCACCAACAATGTAAGAAGGTTCCCATTTCTCCACATCCTCTCCAACACACGTTGTTTCCTGTCTTGCTAATTTTGGCCATTCTAACTGGTGTAAGGTGGTATCTCAATGTGGTTTTAATTTGAATCTCCCTGATGGCTAGTGATTATGAATATTGTTTCACGTGTCTGATAGCCATTTGTATGTCTTCATTGGAGAAGTTCAAGTCTTCTGCCCATTTTTTGACATGATTATCTGTTTTATATGTGTTGGATTTGAGAAGTTCTTTATAGATCCTGGATATCATCAACCTTTTGTCTGTACTGTCATTTGCAAATATCTTCTCCCATTCCCTGGGTTGCCTCTTTGTTTTGTTGACTGTTTCCTTTGCTGTGCAGAAGCTTTTGATCTTGATGAAGTCCCAAAAGTTCATTTTCGTTTTTGTTTCCTTTGCCTTTGGAGACATATCTTGAAAGAAGTTGCTGTGGCTGATATCAAAGAGGTTACTGCCTATGTTCTCCTCTAGGATTCTGATGGATTCCTGTCTCACATTGAGGTCTTTTATCCAATTCGAGTTTATCTTTGTGTACGGTGTAAGAGAATGGTCGAGTTTCATTCTTCTACACATAGCTGTCCAATTTTCCCAGCACCATTTATTGAAAAGACTTTTTTCCACTCTATATTTTTTCCTGCTTTGTTGAAGATTATTTGACCATAGAGTTGAGGGTCCATATCTGGGCTCTCTACTCTGTTCCACTGGTCTATGTGTCTGTTTTGATGCAAGTACCATGCTGTCTTGGTGATCACAGCTTTGTAGTAAAGCTTGAAATCAGGTAACGTGATGCCGCCAGTTTTATTTTTGTTTCTCAACATTTCCTTAGCAATTCGGGGTCTCTTCTGATTCCATACAAATTTTAGAATTATTTGCTCCAGCTCTTTGAAAAATACTGGTGGAATTTTGATCAGAATGGCATTAAAAGTATAGATTGCTCTAGGCAGTATAGTCATTTTAACAATGTTTATTCTCCTGATCCAAGAGTATGGAATGGTCTTCCATCTTTTTGTGTCTTCTTCGATTTCTTTCATGAGTGTTCTGTAGTTCCTCGAGTACAGATCCTTTACTTCTTTGGTTAGGTTTATTCCCAGGTATCTTATGGTTCTTGGTGCTATAGTAAATGGAATCGATTCTCTAATTTCCCTTTTACAGTCAGAGTTTTTAAAGGCAGAGTAGGGGTGGACTCGGCGGTGGGTGAGGACAAAGGGGATTATGGATGATGTAAGTCTCCAAGGATTTTTGGAAGCAAGATCTCCAGGACCTTGGGGGCTAGCTATTGTTGGGAGAAAGGTTACTTATTAATAGTAGTAAAAATCTTCTTGTGAGACCCTTTAGATGTGTATCAGTGGGACAAATGCTTGGGAATGATTCTCAACACTATCTTGGAGGTTTAGAGATAAAGTTTCCTAAAGGAATTGTTAAAGTAGACTTACAGGATCCTGGTCAGACCTGTCGGGGTAGGGGGTTGGTCAGGCTAGGATTGTCCTTAGCAAAACCTCAAAGTGAGGGCAGTTGAGTCCCCAGGGGAGAGCCACTTTGCCTGTTTCAAGGGCTTGTCAATAGGTAAGGAATTTTAATGATTTTCTTCTGCCTCTGTTTCCCACATCAGCTAAACTTGAGGTGAGATGGCCTTAATTTTCTCGGCCTCCACAGCTGAACAGAGCCTGATGTGGTGCTTGATCCCAGGACCCTGGGATCATGACCTGAGCTGAAGGCAGAGGCTTAACCAACTGAGCCACCCAGATGCCCGGACCAGCATTATTTTCTTAATCCCATTTCCTCTTTTGTGAAATGCAACTAAGTTTGGGTCATAGGGGAAAACTTCAGGGGAAACATCATCTCTTTTTTTTTTTTTAATTTAAATTCAATTTAGGTAACATATACTGTATTATTAGTTTCAGGAGTAGAATTTGTGATTCATCAGTTGCATGTAACACCCAGTGCTCATTCCATCAAGTACCCTTCTTAATGTCTATCACCCAATTACCCCATCTCCCCACCACTTCCCCTCCAGTTACCCTCAGTTCATTTCCTACAATTAAGAGTCTTTAATCATTTGCCTCCCTCTTGGTTTTTAATCTTATTTTATTTTTCCTTCCCTCCCGCTATGTTCACCTGTTTTGTTTCTTAAAATCCACATATGAGTGAAATCATTTGATATTTGTTTTCCTTTGACTGATTTTTTTTCACTTAGAATAATACCCCCTAGTTCCAAACCATTTATTTTTTTTAAATCTTTTTTTTAAATTTTTTTTTAAAATTTATTTATTTGTCAGAGAGAGATGGAGAGAGAGCGAGCGAGCACAGGCAGACAGAGTGGCAGGCAGAGGCAGAGGGAGAAGCAGGCTCCCTGCCGAGCAAGGAGCCCGATGTGGGACTCAATCCCAAGACGCTGGGATCATGACCTGAGCAGAAGTCAGCCGCTCAACCAACTGAGCCACCCAGGCGTCCCCCAAACCATTTATTTTTAACAGTTGCATAATGTTTCACTTTAGGATAGATAAAAATCATTTAACCTGGGATAGGGTCAGGAGGCACACCTCACAAAGACAAATAAGACCTGATGGGTTGATTAACATTTTTTTTTTTAAATTTCCAGTTTTTTATGTTTTCACGAAATTATAATCTGAATTCAAAATAAGATCTGTCTTTCTTACCAAAAAATTATAGTATTCAAAGATAGAAAGAAACCAGTTTGAAATGCAATAGCCTTTTACCTCGTTACCAGTTTAAGAAAGCTGAAGGAATAGCATAAAAATGAATACGAGGCTTCTGCAAGAAGAAAGAAGGTCAATGCCATGCCCTGGTGCTGGCCTTTGGGCTCTCAGATTTCCTGAGGCAGTCACTAACTAAATATTTAGTGAGCATCTATCTCACTAAATATTGTGTGCCAACAGACAGATGCAGGCTTTTTCCTCACCTTCTGGAGCTCACAGCCTGGCTGTGGGTGGTAGTACAAGAGGAAGGACAGTGAGACCTAGTGAATTAAGTGGTTTGGCGAACATATGAGGGACTGGAACCTTCCTAGAGGAAGTGACCTCTGAGCTAAAATAGAAGTGAAATTTGGGGCACCTGGGTGGCTCAGTGGGGTAATTCTCTGCCTTGGGCTCAGGTCATGATCACAGGGTCCTGGGATCAAGCCCTGCATCGGGCTCTCTGCTCAGTGGGGAGCCTGCTTTCCCCTCTTTCTCTGCTTGTCTTTCTGCCTACTTGTGCTCTCTCTCTGACAAATAAATAAAATAAAATCTTTTTTAAAAAAGATTTTAGCTTTGACTAACTCATGAGCTTAACTCATGAGTTAAAAAGATTTTATCTATTTATTTGTCAGAGAGAGAGAGAGAGAGAGAGAGCACAGGCAGGCAGAATGGCAGGAAGAGAGAGAGGGAGAAGCAGGCTCCCCACCGATCAAGGAGCCAGATGTGGGACTTGATCCCAGGACGCCAGGATCATGACCTGAGCTGAAGGCAGCAGCTTAACCGACTGAGCCACCCAGGCGTCCCTAAAATCTTTTTTTTAAAAAGTGAAATTTTTGAGAGTCTTTCATGCACCAAATTTGAGATAATTTACAATAAGATACCAGTATTCATATGCACAATTTGTGGATAAAGAATGTATTACTCAGAGAGAGGAAGCATCTTCTCAAGTCAAGTGACTGGTAAATAGCAGAACCAGGGTTCTTTGCACTGCCCCCACTCTATCACTTGACTTCTTGATTAGATAAAGCATCCCAAGGATCCACCTTGGAGGAATGTGGAGTCCACAAACCGAGGACAGGTGCTTCTTTTCCTGTTCACACCTGTGAACCTGAAGTTGTAACCATTTTAATTTTGGAGATCCAAGTGTTTTCTGTTCGCACTTAGAAGCTGGGGAGCAGAGAAAATTGTACATTCACTGAACAAATGTGACAACTGGTTTCATTTTCATGAGACATTCAACACACCATGTCTTCTCCTTGCCTTCTGCCTAACCCTAGAGCTGTTTGAGTTACATAACTAATTTTTGTGTTTAAATGCACAGGCCTAATGGGAGAGGGGGGCTGACTCTGGAAAGTGGAGTAGAGCCCATCTGGAAATTATTGGCAGTGCTTCATATTTTTAAGAGCGCTTCAGTCTCTCAAACTGGACTTCAGAGTTGGCCAAGTGAATCACTTCTATAATCTTAAATTGTTCCCTCCACTAGGAGCTGGGCATTCTATTGTTTCCAAATCACAGTGCTTATTAAAGCAGCCAGAAGGTCAATGACAATATTGTATGTGGAAAGTCCTGGAGTGGAAGAGAGCAACACATTCACTCATTCATTCAGTCATTCATTCATTCACTAGAGTATATTGAGTAACTAATGCACATGACAAGCCCTGTGCAAGCCTGAGAGAGATACAGCCCTCGAGTGTCTGCCTGCCTCCTGGAGAAAACACATGTGGCAAGGCTCTTTCTTAATTGTAGCTGCTCTGAAAGAAAAAGTGAGCACTGGGATAATTTGGAGGCAAGGAAGCCTTCCTTTCACATCTCACCCACCACTTTCCTGTCTCTCCTGAGAGCCCTTTTACTGTTGAGTTGATGCTCAGGGCTCCAGCTTGGTGCATCTGTTAACAGAGCCCTGAGGGTCAGTACTGAAGAATAGACAGGATGTAGTAGGAAGGGAGAGAGTTGTAAAGAGTTAGGAGACAAAGGGAGAGTGGAGATATGTGAGTAGATTAGAGTCTTGTGAGTCAAAAAGATGAGAAGACCAAGCAGGGTCATTAGAAACTTGTCACCATCAGTAGGAAATAGCCTACCTGTGAGCACCAACAAGGGATTTCAGTGTCATACTAGATTCACAGCAGACCTCTTAGATCTGTGCAGGGGTAGCTGCGATTGTCTGCGCATGACAGGGGTTATACATGAAGCCTTTATTACGGATCCACATCTGAAAGTCTGGTGATTCAACTCAATCCGACAAACCCTACTATTTTCAAAGCTTTTTGCCAAGCATTGGTGAGAGGGGATATTTATCAGGATTCCAGTGTAAATTCAGATAAGCTTTCTCTTCAGACTTCCATCTTCAAAGTATAGTCATTCTGCTTTATTATCTTGCTTCCTAGAGGATATGCAAATTTGTATTGACTGATCTCAACTCCTTGTCATTGATATTCAAACATTGAACAAGTAACATAGTTAATGCTATTCGTTAATGACCACATCATGATTTGTAATCAAGGTCCAACATGTTGTGTAAATCAGCAAATTGAGATTTGTTTGAAGAATAAACAGAGAATAAACCATGAGTTTATTTGCAATTGTACTTGTGACCCTGAAAGATTTTGCTAATTCAACATAAGAGATATATTGTCTTCTCATGAATTTTGTTAGCTTTAGCATGCTAATGGATAGTTTGGACACCCCTTTTAAGATGGTTTTTGGTATACTATATTTGCTTTACTTATTACCTAGGGTTGTATACAAATCATGATATATGTGTATCTGGTCTTCCTGCCCCACTCAACTAGAAAAAATTTCAATGAAGGAGGAAACTTTTGATTATGTTATTAATTTTATCCCCAGTGATAAATAAAGTTATTTTAGAAATATTTGTGAAATGAATATCACCAGGGAATTTGACTAGAGCTAGTCTAGCCTTCTATGTGACATGGAAAGTTTTGTCTTATAATTATGAATTTAAAATATCAGTGCAGGAAGGATGAAACCCTTTCCTGTAGTTTTAGCTCACACCCAGGCCTCCTACACACTCACACACACACACACACACACACCCCTACACATGTACAAGTGTACACACCTTGCCTCCCAGAACAAGAAAGGCTCTTATTTGGAGCATATTCTTGTGGATATATTTATATTATCTTTTTGTCAAACTCTTTGTTACTAAAATCTTTTTCATTAAACTCAAATGCATGATCTGTAAATGCCATGATCTGAAAGTTTATTAAAAAGTTTTAACACAAATTTCTCTGTTGTAACAGATTTTAGAGTCAAGAAGCATATACCTCACCCTCATATACCTTGTATTTCTATTTACTTATTATGTGATGGTGGGCTAGCAATTCACTCTCTCTAGGCTTCATTTCCTCATGTGTCAGATGGAGTTGATTATGAATGAAGAAAAGTTATCTTGTTGGTAATATTATTTAATACAAGGTAGAATAACAAGGTATTATTTTACTTATATGTTTAAGTGGTAGAGTTTTTAAAATTTTAGTTTCTTTTTATTTAAATTCAATTAATTAACATACAGTGTATTGTTTCAGAGGTAGAGTTCAGTCTTATATAATACCCAGTGCTCAGTATATCATGTGTCCTCCTTAATGTCCATCACCAACTACCTCATCTTCCCAACCCCTCCCCTCCAGCAACCCTCAGTTTTTTCCTTTGATTAAGAGTCTCTTATGGTTTGTCTCCCAACCAAAATAAGTCAGCCAGAGAAAGACCATACAATATGGTCTCACACATATGTAGAATTTAAGAAAGAAAACAGAGACTCATATGGGAAGGGAGGAAAAATTAGACTTTCCTTTTTTTTTAAATTTATTTATTTGTCAGAGAGAAAGGGAGAGAGAGAGAGAGAGGGAGCACAGGCAGACAGAGTCGCAGACAGAGGCAGAGTCCCTGCCGAGCAAGGAGCCCGATGTGGGACTCGATCCCAGGATGCTGGGATCATGACCTGAGCCAAAGGCAGCCGCTTAACTAACTGAGCCACCCAGGCATCCCTAGACTTTCCTTTTTAAAAATAAACTTCAGGGGATGCCTGGGTGGCTCAGTTGGTTGAGCGGCTGCCTTCGGCTCAGGTCATGATCCCAGCGTCCTGGGATCGAGTCCCACATCGGGCTCCTTGCCCGGCAGGGAGCCTGCTTCTCCCTCTGCCTCTGCCTGCCACTCTGTCTGCTTGTGCTCGCTCTCTCTCTCTCCCTCTCTCTCTCTGACAAATAAAAAACAAAACAAAACAAAACAAAAAACTTCAGGGTGCCTGGGTGGCTCAGTGGGTTAAGCTGCTGCCTTAGGCTCAGGTCATGATCTCAGGGTCCTGGGATCAAGTCCCGCATTGGGCTCTCTGCTCAGCAGGGAGCCTGCTTCCCTCTCTCTCTCTCTCTGCCCGCCTCTCTGCCTACTTGTGATCTCTCTCTGTCAAATAAATAGATAAAATCTTTAAAAAAAAATTCAGTGTTGGTCAGGATACAAGGAAATAGATGTATACATACTCCTGTGGTAGTGATGTAAATTGGTAAAGCTTCTTGAAGGGCAATTTTACAATATGTATAAAATTTTTTAACATGTTTATGACCTTGACCTGGTATGTGCTCTTCTAGGATTTGATACTAAAGAGCTAATCAGCAATGTGACAGACTTTGATGAACAACCTTGTTTTTAAAGTGCTATTCATTATTACATAAAATTGAAATCACTCAATGCCCAACAATAGGAAAGTACTTAAATAAATCAAGATGTATTTTATATAATAAAATAGCATACAACTCTTAAACAATGGCTTAACATGTATCTTTAACAATGTTGTATATATTTTATAACCACACATACATCAAGACATAAAATACAGAGAAGTAAAAATATAGTTGAATAACAGAGCAATGATCATATTTTTGTATATGTGTGTATGTGTACCTATGTTGAGAAGAAGTCTGAAAAGTATGTAGAGCAATATTTTAATAATGGCTATTTGGGCAATGAAAGCACACATTATTTGAGTATTATTTTTTGAGCTTTATATTTGTCAAAATTTCTATCTGCTTTGAAACCAGAAAAAATATTTTAAACTTATTTTATATGTGTTTATGTATTTAGCTAAAAAAAAATACTGATCCAAATATATTAAAAATGATATATTTTGTCTTATTCCTTCTGATGGCTCTCTCTACCCTTTTGGGGTGGGAGGGTTCCACTTCTGGGCTCTCAATGGTCAGGAAACTGCTCATAAAATAGGCCCCACTGTCCTTCCCCTCATGGCCCTTTATCCAGGAACATTCAACACATATCATCCAAGCCTGAGACTCAGGGCTCAAAGCAGCCAACCCGCCAATGACAGAAAAGGCAGGCAACATATTGATTGCTTTAGTCACTTGCAGTGCATTTAGATAACAGATCATAGACTGGGACTATGGAGAGAGGAAAATCCTGGCCAACACTCTTTCATTTCCCAAGCTATGGATTTTATCATTGTTATATTTGCCTTGTGTTACAGTGAGTGAATATTGTATATGTGATTGATGGCAGCAGATGGGCAGTTTACTTTTTATGATCGTGAATGTGGGAGAAAATGCAGTCAGAACACTTGGCTAAGCATTTGCTAATATCTTCTATTGACCAAGACACACAGGGAGTTTATCTGAGGTTCACAAACACAGCCTTCTAATAGAAAAGGGGCCCAGGCTATTTGGAAGCTGCACTGCCCAGATACCCAGGAAAGGCGTGCCAGACCCTTGACACTCATTATCTCATGTATGATCCATGGTCAGTTGGGAAGAGGTGTGATTACCCCTACTTCATTGAGAGGAGAGGCAGGGAACTCTTCTTTAAGGCCACACAGCTGGTAAATATTGACCTAGGTTTTGAGGGCAACTCTTCTGGTGACTGTTCTTTCTGCTAGACACACTACCTCAGTGTCTGGGATCTGGTTCTCCCAGAAGCAGACCCTGAACCAATGATTGATTAAGGAGATGCTTAAAAAAATAAATCAAGAAAGAAAGAAACAAAAACACACTATTAGGGTATGGAGGAAACAAGACAAGAAATGAAAATAAGTCAAGCAAGAATGTGATTTAAGGTGATCCTAGCCAGATTGACCCCAGAGGGAGCTCTGGAGCATAAATTACACCTCAGAGTTCCTCCTTAAAGTGCAGAAGCTGAGCTTTGTAGTCTCACACTAGTTAATCATCAGCTATGAACCATCTTGATGTGGGGAGGGAGAGCATTCCCCATGGGCAGGAAACCCCAGCACACAAATGCAGTCTCCTGAAGAAGGCCCAGAAAAGCACAGAGTAGTGACAGGGATCTGAAGGGATGTGGGCAGGACACCATCAGTGTCCAGGGGAAGGGTGAAGCTGAGGAGAGAAAAATTCTGGGTTCGAGGTCAGGGGACTACAATTTTGAGCTAAGTCTCAGCTGAAAATGATCTCCAGATCAGTTTCTCCAAGCACTGAATCTGGTAAGGGGATAGCTGGGATAATTCTCGGAAAGGGCAAATGAGCCACACTGCTCTGAACTTTACCTGTCAAAGGCATGTTCCAAATATTCCAGTTCCTTTGTGGCTTACCATGAATCTCACTCTTCCATTTACAAAATACCCTTAAACTTGTTGCATTTACCAATTACAGGGAGCTGTAGGACAAATGTAGTTCTAATATTGGTCATAATAAGACTTTAATTAGACTGGAATGATCTCTGTTACATATAGGGCAAAGAAACATTTGATTTTTAAAATAAGATTTCATTTCACTTTAAAATAATTTTAGGTTACAGATGAGTTTCAAAGTTGATACATGTTAGTACAAAGTTCCCATATACTGCTCATCTAGCTTTCCATCATGTTCACATCTTGTATTACCTTTAGTACATTATGATTAAATAAATGAAATGTTATATTTGGATTTCTCTAGTTTTTTCACTAAAGTCAATTTTCTGTTCCAGGCCTAGTCATGGGAACCACATTGCCTCTAGGAAAAAGTTGATTTTAATACTCTAAGACTTCATAGGCTCAGTGTCTTTTCTTCCACTCTGAACATGCTTTTCCTCCATTTGTAATGTAGTTCTTGTAAGGACCTATTTTATATTTTTATTTTAGCCAGAGGCTTCCATTGAGGTTAAACAATAAAACAATAACTTTGTTGTTTGACCCTTAAACTGTCCCTGCTCCCCTTCCCCCAGGGGACTTACTTAAAAACAAGTCCCAGAAACCAGCCCCAGGTAAGAAAGCACAGATACAAGGGTGGGTCAGGCCAGGTGGAGACATCTGATCAGTGGGGAGTTGCAGACTGTCTCCCTAGTTACCAAGTAGTATGGGCCCTGCCCTTTGGGAGCCTTTTGGGCGCCAATCCTAACCAAGATGTGATAGGCTGGGTCAAATGTCTACTATAGGGTAAATTGTAATTCAGTTGGTCACCTAGCATCACTGTGCAGCTTTCTCTGTGTGTTACAATTTCATTGGCCACCTGTGCATGGCCAGGCCCAACCGCATGGCCTTTGCCCTTAAAAGCTAGTCCATAAAGGAGAGTGTGGTCGCCCTCTCTGTAAGAGGTGCGGCCCTGGCCGGCCAGTTTGATTCTTGATGCTTGGCGGGAAATAAAGCTTTGCTTGACCACTTTGTATCAGTCTCGCTCCTTCAATCACAGACCCATTGTAAGGGCCTACTTAGCCAGAGCGAGCCATTTTGTTGTTTATGCAGTAAACTTAGATTGATCCTGTCCCCCCAGAGGAACTTACTTAGAAACAAGTCTTCACTAGAGATTAAGATGTTTCTAAGAGTACAAAATTCTGCTAAGTGTAACTAAGACTGATAGAAATAAGGGAAGCAACTCTGTATGTAGGAAGTAGGAGATATGTAAGAAAGAGATAAGGAATGGCAATACATTTTGTTAAAAGTAAGAGAAGGTAATTTTTTCCTAAATGAGATGGTTGTTTGGAGGGAAATGGCTTGGGACAGAACCTGAATGCAAAGGAAAATTATAGAAGGTTTGTGAAGGAAAATCTTCAGGGGAAAAAAAAATTTAGATATGGTCAGGACGACTAAGGAAATAAAAAAAAAAAAAGGGAGAAAAAAGACCAGATGCCTGATCCTGTTTAAATAAGAAAAGAAAGAAAAACAGCCCCCAAGGTGATTTAGCACTCTCCTGACACACCTCCACATAGATTATACTTCCAAGTGAAAGGGCCATTTGGCCTTGAGAGATTGAAAAAGCCTCCAGGCATTGAGAGACTGCAAAAACCCAGAGTGGGGGTTGTCCAACCTGTTTGAATCTGAAGAGTGCCTGATTGTGAATCTGTCTGTATGGCTCCACCGCACCCTGAGTCTCGCGGGGCGTCATATGGCATAACGGTCATCTACTCCACAGAGTAGCCTGGTCCGGGGCTTATACGGACCGAACTTAGCTAAGATTCTCCTAAGTTCCTGTGAGGGACGCTAGCAGGACAGCATCTGAAAGATCCCCCTCCCTTTGTCTGCGACATCATTCATGATGGGAAACCCAGTAAACCTGCTATCTTAAGACTGCATGCTTAAGAAAAAAAAAAGGGAAAGACAATGGTATAGAAAAGCTGGTTTTCTCTCTGTTTAAAAGGGCAAAGTTTTCTTGGGTTAATTGATCTGCCCAGAAAACCCAGTTTCTATGTTTTGTTTTATCAGGTGTTTAACATCTCTAATTATATTTAGGCATGTGTTTTAAAACTTTCTAAGGTTTTAGCAATTGTCGACAAGATTTAAGTTGTAAATGAGATCTCATAAGGCTTTTCCTTGGTATACTAAGTTACTCAGGGAGTACTGCTAAACCAGTGATAAACCTTGGGTTACATTTGGGTAAATGCTGTAACTACTCTAGAAGTTCTATACATTTCCTAGAGTTTAATGTTTTGATAAGGGTCATCACTTGATATTTAACCATACCTATTCCAAGTTTTTGTCATTTGTAATTGTTTTAATTCTCTTGTAAAATAAATTCTGCCTTAAAGAAAATTCATATGGGAAACTTTCAGGACAAATACAGGTCTTTGATATGTTAAAATCCTGGAACTGAAATGGGTAAGAATTTACAGAAGTAAAAGCTGCATTCGGACTAAACCAGAATTAACAACATGGGACTAGATGAACTGAAAGGTTGTAATGTTGTGTCTCTTGATGTTTGGTCTTATTTTAAACATGACTGGTTCTGTAATGTTTGCTCTTCCAGACTAGGGAAACTTTTTCTTAAGTTATCTGTAACTTACAGAGATATAAAAGTACTCATTTGTAAACGAGCCAAGGCATTCAACTTTTCTCTCTATCTGAACCCTCTGAAACCAAAAGGTCTCAGTAAGTATTCTTTCTTCCATGGCAATCAGTCATTTGCTTGAGTTCAATAAGAATCTGTTCTCCTTGTAACAGGACACTATTGGAAACACTGGTTATTTTACCAAGGCTTTGACTGGAATGTCATATTTGAAAAGACTCAGATATGACCAGACAGCTAAAAGGAACTAAGGTTGGCTTTATAAAATCTGGAGACATAAAGCCCTTTGGAACTGTTGGCCTGATACCTTGCTTACAGAGTTCCCAACAGCCTCACCAGGTGAGTAAAAAATGTCACTTCCTGGCAGGATACTTTGGGAACCTCAGGAAGAGGAATTCGCCCAAATTGACAGGTATTGCAGGCATGTCTGATGGCAAGCACGTGGCTTGGCTTCTGACCTGGAGAGGCTACTAAAAGTTCAACCTAGAGATTCCTTATAAAAAGTTCCAGCAAAGCAGATTCTAAAAGATCTATATGACCACTTACTGTTCTTGCTGAGCTTATGTAAATAATTAGGCCAAGATTGTTAAAACTGGACTTGTTTTTCAAATGAATTAGTCCTGATTTGGCTATCTCTGGAAATGAGGGTTATTTTAGAGAGAAAAATTATGTTTTAATAACATGCCTTTATGGATGTTAAATTCTAGATTTGGTTGTCTTTAAATGTTTGTTTACCTAAGCTAGACAACTTGAGGTAAACTTCAGAGGAAGATTTAAAATATTTACAAAAATGGGTTAAACTAGACTGTGAAGGGGACTGGGCTAAGACTAGGAAGAAATTAGTAAGCCAAATACATCAGGGCACTCATTTGGAGACACGCAAGCTTAAGGAGCTTATGGGCAAGCAGTTTCAGGTTTCTAAATTATGGCGTATGGCTCAGGATGTGGTTGATAGATGTGCTCAATGTCAGGCAGTAAATGTGGGAAGAACTAGAATGGGAAGAGGGAAGAGAAAAAGAGGTAAGGAGCCAGGAATTTATTGGGAAATGGATTTTACAGAGATGAAACTGGGAAAATATGGACACAAGTATATATTAATTTTTGTGGATACCTTTTCAGGCTGGGTAGAGACTTTTTCTGCCAAACATGAGATGGCAGAAGTGGTAGCCAAAAAACTACTAGAGGTTTGGGTTACCTCTCATGATTGGGTTAAACAATGGCCCTGCATTTGTGAGTTCAGTCTCACAGGCATTGGCCAAGGCCATGGGCATTAATTGAAAACTACATTATGCCTACTGGCCCCAGAGTTCTGGGCAAGTAGAGAGAATGAACCGGACTCTTAAAGAGACCTTGACAAAGCTAATTCTGGAGACTGGCGGTAGATGGATGGATCTCCTTCCTTTCGCCCTCCTCAGGGCATGATGTACACCCTGCTTAAACAAGGTGACCCCATTTGAAATAATGTTTGGGAGACCACCCCCACCCCCGCTCTGCCTTCGGCTACAAGAGGTTGCACTAGCAAAAATGACTGATTAGTCTGTACTCTAGTCACTGCAGGCATTACAGTCTGTCTTAAAAAGAAACCACACAGGGATCTGACCTGCCCACACTGAGATGGAGATGGAGGTGGAACCACATCCTTACCAACCTGGGGACTTGGTTTGGATGCGCCGCCGCCAAATGGAAAACTTGGAGCCTCACTGGAAGGGATCTTTACTGTCATCCTGATCACCCCCACGGCAATAAAAGTAGAAGACATCAGGGCCTGAATTCACACGGATCATGTCAAATGAGCCGAGGACGAGGACGCCTCCCAGAGATGAAAGCTGCTGCTGATGGACCCTGCTGACCGTGGACTAAAGCTAAGACTCAAAAGACTATGAGTTCATTGTTGCTCCTCTTGTTACCTGTTTATGTAAGAGCTTCTAAGTCACCTCATAAGACAGAAAAGTATAGGTGGGAAATTAAACGAATGGAATTAGGAGAAGTGGAAAAGGTTATACAAAGCGGTGAATGGCTAACTCATCAGCCGACTGTGCAATTTAATGTAACCTTATGCCAATTGGCACCCATTAACCCCTATTTAGATGCCTTACAGTTTTACATGTGACCTAACACTGGGCCACCCCAATGCGGTGGGGGGAAGGGCCTGGGGGCCCACCAGAGTACTATTGTGCACAATAGGGATGCTATAAAAATTTGTTCAACTGGTCTCCGTGGATGACTTCCCTAAAATCAGCAATTGCAGGCGCCTTGGTTTTATAATTACTAATGTTACTTTTTGGCCCCGGCATTATAAATGCCCTAATGTTATTTGTACAAAAGAAAATTAGAGCAATAAACATGTTAATCATACATGCTTAATATAACCCCTTACAACAGAAGAACATAAAACTGACTAAAAAGTCAAGGATTTGACTTATCTCCAAAGCAAAGAGGGGAATGTAAGGGCCTACTTAGCAAGAGCGAGCCATTTTGTTGTTTATGCAGTAAACTTAGATTGACCCTGTTCCCCAGAGGAACTTACTTAGAAACAAGTCTGGGAGACCAGTAAAATATGACTGACCAGCCCCTGATAACAGAGCCCATATACCAGGATGTGTCAGGTCAGGGGGAGGTAACAGAGCCCAGAATACAAGGATGAGTCCAGCCAGGTGGAGACATCCAATCAGGAAAGCACCTCCCTAACCACCCAAGAATGTGGGCCCTGCCTTTTGGGCGCCAATTCTGACCAGAGTGATAGGCTAATTGAAATAGCTACTATAGGGTGAATTGTAATTCAATTGGCCACGTGTGTGGCCAGGCTCAACCACATGGCCTTTGCTCTATAAAAGTTAGTCTGTGAGGCTGGGAGGGATCGCCTCTTTGCAAGAGACGGCCCTGGCTGCTCAGTTTGATTCTCGATGCTTGGCACGAAATAAAGCTTTGCTTGACCTTCGCTTTGTATCAGTCTCGCTCCTTTGACCATGGACCCAACACCCATTATTGGGGCATAACAGTTCTCTCAGTCAGAATTGGGCTCTAAAACCAGTTCACACATTCATTTGTATGTTTCTTCAAGCATTCATGAAACATTACTTATTTGAAACCTATTGGGTACCAGACATTAAACCAGTTTTGAGACTACACTGATGAGCAAGAACATTATATATGCATACCCAATAGTGGAGAAGGTGGAGAACAACTAAATAAACACATAAATATATGTGAAATTACAAACTGGGACTAGGGCTGGAAAGGAAAATAAAAGGACACTATGAAAACATTTATCTGTGGGCAGGCAGGAAGAGACAAGACTCCTGGTTATCTGTCCTGTATGACAAGTGACTGGTCATACTTTTCTAAGAGAGGGGAGATGGGAGAAGTACCATATTTATGGAGAGGGGTCTCATGAATTTGGATTGAGATACCCAAGCAGAGATGTCAAGCATGCAGTTGAATGGATGTGTAGTAGCTTACTTGGTAGTAGCACAGTGCATTAGCTTACTTTGCTTATTCTGATTGAAGTAATTATTTTCTCTTTAAATTCCTATGACATGCTGTATATATCTATTTTAGGGCACAATATTAAAATAATAATAATAATAAAATAACAAATGATTTACCTTGTTTTAGAACTATTTTTTTCTTCTTGGCTTAACTTCGATTATAGCCCCCAAATTTCATGGAAAATTCTTTACCACACTACCCATCATGATATCTGCACTCAGTAGTACTTAGTAAATGTTTATCAAACAGAATTGGAAGGTATATCAATTGAGAACATCATGGATTTATGATGATATCTATGGAAAGGGTGTGATCCCCTAAAGAGGAAACCAGACCGGTGTTTCTCAAACTACATTTCACATTTCTGTGGGATAGTGACTAATATTCCACAAAAGCGATGGTCTCATGACCAGTTAAATTTATGAAACTGAGTAAAAGTTAACTTGATGGGGAGCCTGGGTGGCTCAGTGGGTTAAAGCCTCTGCCTTCGGCTCAGGTCATGATCCCAGGGTCCTGAGATCGAGCCCCACATCGGGCTCTCTGCTCAGGGGGATCCTGCTTCTCTCTCTCTGCCTGCCTTTCTGCCTACTTGTGATCTCTGTCAAATGGATAAATAAAATATTTTTTAAAAGTTAACTTGATATCTTTACTATAAAGGGATAGACTATTAAATGTTTTCAAATGTATCAAATAACTCACTTTTATCTCTCACCCTCCCTTATTTTTGGAGTATCTAGTAGAACTAGTGTACTTGAGAACATTTTAGAAATGCTACAAATCCAGCTGCTTTCCCCATACCTCACCCATAGTGTCCAAAATTCCTATAGAATAAAATGACACATGGCATATACACAACCCTAAGAAAACATCAGGAATAGCACTTTGCCAGTGCCATCCTATTTCACTAGGGATATGACCTATGAACCCTTGCCTGCTCTGTACTGGCCCTGACATAGATACTCCAAGCAACAACAGATAGGGTTGCAGCTCTGGCATTCTTTGCCATACTGCCTGGACTGAGAACACAGGCAGTTCAGGGTAGAACAAGGCAGCATCAGAAGACATCAGGAAAACAGAGAAGATGTAAGCATGTGGGGTTCATTTGCCCAGTACTTAGAAGCTTCCTTTCTCCAAAATACTGTCTCTCTGATTAATATCAGAGGATTACATGTTGCCTATATTTGAATTGGGGAAAGGGGTTACTGAGAGATCTAATATGTACCTTGGGCCTGTCAACTTCTTTTCTTACAGCTAGGAACATTGAGAAGGTACTGAATTCTTGTGAGCACTGTGGCCAGTGAAGAATATTATTAACTTGTATGTATCATTCTGACCGACTTTCATATTTTATAATTTTTTTTAATTTATATTATCACATTTGCTTTGTACCTCATCTTCACAGGAGGTAAGAATACATATGGTGTACAAACTATGAATACCTGTTTTAGAATTTTATATATCATCATTTGTCTTTTTGTTCTGACAGATTATGTATATTTTAAGGCTATGGATACTTAATAAAAGTTCTAATAAATAACCGTGAACACCATAAAAAAAAAAAAAAAAGAAGACATCAGGTGACACAAAGGTTCACAGACGATGGGTATGAGCCTGAGTAGTCAAGGCATGCATGGGGGAGGACAGGAGTTTGAGCTTAAGCTCAACTTGTTGGCCTCTGTGTTTGAGGCAGGGGAAGGAACTGTTTAAGTCTAAAAGCCCATGAGGGGAAGAAACCAGATGGGCCAGAGCATGGCATGAGAAGAGTCAGGTGGTGGTAAAAGCTGAGACTGAGAGAAGACCCAGTCCTTCTGCAGCTACTGAGGAATGGGTGTGGAATCTATAGCATGAAGGAGAGTGCATAGACAGAGAAGACAGGGACAGAGTCTAGAAAAGCATAGCTTGGGAGTACCTCTTGTCAAGATGTGCAGAAAAATATGCCTGCCTCCAGCTAAGACACTGTGGCTTCTCAAGGAGTGGTAGCATTTTCGAGAGTGCTTTCCCAAGTCTATGGCAGGTGTGGTCAACAGTGCCCTCCTTGAGCAATGACATATGGAGAAAAAAATTCTCCCAGAATTCTACTCAGAGCAGCCAGAGGTGTTCAGCCTACATCTTACAACCCCTGATACTAAGCAAAGATACCTCTTACCCACACACTGCCAGGTGCTCACTTTTAGATCTGCCCTTCCCAGTCAGAAGCCTCAGCCAGGATTTCTAGGTCAAAATCCAGACCTAGGCTTGTGTCCATGATGTATCAACTAGAAGGCAAACCCCACTATCATATATGTGTTTATATCAGAGTCAAAGATGGAAAACTAGACAATCTTACCCAACCTACCCGTGGGAGCAAAAAATAAGAGAATAAAGGGAACCCAAGCAAAAAGAAACTGACACTTTAAAGGAGATGCCATCGACTCTAATCAGATAAAGATGGGGCCAAGAATCCCCCAAAGAACTGAGAGTGTTTACTGTTGAATATAAAAGATTTAGGATGGCAAGAACACTGGCTCATACATAGCCAAAATGTTACCTGTTGCCACACAGTAGAGGTTTTGTAGTAGCTTTCCGTTGCGTAAATTGAAGTCTTCAAACACTCAGCTCAAACTGGAAAAAACAATAAAGACCTCATTTAGGTTGTGTAACAGGAAAGTATAGTGTTAAAGGCCTTCAAAGCTTGATCCAGGACCTCAGCAAGGACCATTTTTCCTTCTTTCTCCCCTGCCTCCCACATTGCCAGCTTCATCTGAAGGCTGACCTTTTTGTGTGTAATTGCAAGGTTGCTGCCATGCTCTAAAGGCCAGGGTCTTCCTTGCATAGAGGTAGAAGGGAGGTCAGTGACCTGACATTCTCAGAAAAGGTAATGAGATACCTTTCACTGGACCAACTTGGTCATGATTGCCCTCTCCACCCATTGTGTTATGTCTGAGCTTATGTAGAAAGCCAATTAGTCTAAGTGATCAGGTCCCTCCACCAGCACAGGGAGTAGGATAAAACCCTATAAATCATCCTACTAGGGATGGGGAAAAGGGAGTCTCCCAAAGAAATTTGTCACAAAGGAGCAGAAATAAACACTAAGCATCCTAGCCTCCAGAGACATTAGGGTTTTTTCCTATGTGCAGTTTTTTCAGGAGTCCTTGAGATGCTGCCCTCTATTGGCAATGGGGAAGGGAATGGAGGCAACTTTTGGGCTGTCCTTTTCAGCCTCGTGTCTTTTCCCAGTTCTGCTTCAGCTCCCTTTTGTCATCTGCAGACCAAAATATCCTCAGCCTCCTCCATGCCCTGAAATTTAGGGGCAGGTTTTAAATGTTCCTGTTTCCCCTTCTTCCTTTTTCCCCTTTGATTTATAGTGTAAATAGAATTGTATTTCCCTTTGATTTATAGTGTAAATAGAATTGTATCCAGATTGATTTTGTCACAAATAGAACCTGTTTGTTTTCTTTTCTTAAAGGCTGTTTGAGTCCCAGGTAGGAGCAGTTGGTATAATGACGATCAAAGTAGATATATAAGTAGAAATTCTGAGAACACACAACTCAGTGCGATGAACTCTGTCCTGGTGATGCTTCTCTGCCACCCTTTGTGTGCTGGTTCAAGTGCTAGGACCATGACTACTATCTGACCTGACCTAAGATACTCAACAAAGCCTCCATTCTCTTCATTTCAATACTACAGAAAGGTGGATGTACCTTGTGATCAGCGGGAGAGCTCTGGAAAAGATAATGAATGTGTGTGTGCATGGCATCTTTTACAGCCAGG
This sequence comes from Mellivora capensis, assembly GCA_004024625.1. Lineage (NCBI taxonomy): Eukaryota > Metazoa > Chordata > Mammalia > Carnivora > Mustelidae > Mellivora > Mellivora capensis. Next base: position 64,240 of record PISX010010314.1, read on the forward strand.
AAGATCACTTGGAAAGGAAGTTCAGTCTTAGAGCTCTTAGTTGTCATGCAAAATGTGGGTAGCTTTTTCTCCACCTGCCAGTCTCCTCTAGGTATGCTCTCTGTTCCAGGCATCTCTAAGCAGAACAGTCAGACCAAGGTTCTCACTGGAATATAGTACCAGAGAGATTTGGAATTAATACCAACTAAAATTATAGTTGAAAATGCCTTTCTGTGCTTGGCATGCATAGCCCAGATGTCCTGTCAAGGGTAGGCTTGCTCCTAGATACCAGGAGTGTGGTCAACAGGTGGCCTCCAGATGCTGGCCCTATCAAGTCATGTCCCTTTTAGAGGTGTCCACCTCCAGTGATTTAGCTGGGCAAGCATAAATGGGTTTGGGAATTTCAGCCTGAACTCTGAGGGCTCTGGTGCCTCCTGACAGACTGGCTAAAACTCTCTGGCATGAGCTTCAGTTTGAGGACCTCCTCTGCCCAGTCCCTCTTCCTCCTCTACCCTTCAGTGGTTGACCTCCAATACAAATCTTCACTCCAAATGCTTCCATCTCAACAGATTCTTTGGAGAGCCCCGAGACACCTCTCAAAAACAAAGCTCTACAGAGAGTTGAGGTGGCTTTAGACACAGGACTAAAGGAAGGGATGAGGAGTTTGGAGGAGACTGCTGTCTGCTCTGATAGAGCTGAATTGCAGTTTCCCTGAGATCCACACTGGTTGACCAATTACAGAGTGGGCCAAGATACTTTAATGATTTACGTGTCTTCAGGGACCAGGCAGTTAGAATTGTGTACAGTGGGCAAGGTATGAGACATCAGGGACAGGTGGGAAGTGTGACAAACTGGACCTTTTATGTCTTGTCCAAAGGCATTGAAGAGATTTAACACACACACAAACACACACATACACAACCACCACACCACACACCAATAAAACATTTTTATCCTGCCAAAATTTTAAAAAATGTCTATAGTTCCAAATTGTTTCTGTGCTGCTGGTTTGTGAGAGTTAAATAAAGGACAGGCTTTTGGCTCTTTGCCTCAATTTCCCAGTCTGTCAACAGGACTCACCTTATAAATTTGTTTTTACAGTTGATAAAGTTAATCCCCATAAATAATTCAATATAGTGCCTGGCACAGAGAAGCATTTGGTAATTCCAGCAATGATTATAATCATTACACCATTTTTGCAAAAATAAACATTAAAAAATCACACCATCCTTAAAGTCAATGCTACGTAGCTCCTGCTTCTGGACCTGCTGGGTCTATAGTTGATAGCCATGAGCCACTACTTTAATATATATATTTATATATGTCCTGAACTAATTGATTTCAAACTTCCCTTTTTCCATCCTCCCAAAAGCATAACTACATTTTAATTTACCAGTGGCAACTGATCACTGCAGAGTAAATACTCTATAATGGAAGCCCTACTAATTCTCTGCCCTAGTAAGTAGGCATAGAACACTTTTCTGGATAAAGTTCTATATTCTGAAACATTATCAAAGTAATAATCAGTGATAATATTTCATGGTCAGTTTAAGCAGTGTTTGAGGTCCAGGTCTGCATGGAGGCCAACAAGGAATATTAAGAGTATGAGAAGCAATTCTTCCAGAGTAATGCATCCTTCTGTGGCTGCAGGACAACTGAACAGGGCAGTAGGCACCCAGGGAAGTGTCTACTAAACATGGTTGAAGGCCAGGATCTTCCCAGGATGATTATTTCTTCTTTGTCTATAAAGTGAATGTACTGAGATTCAAGGAGCTGTTGTTATTGCCACATTGAATTGGTTTAATGACAGTCAAAAGTAAATACTTCAGAAGTTCCAAACTTCTACTAGGATTTTTTTTTTTTTTGCAATTAAAAATTTTAAAATTTGTGGACATTATCCCATAACAATAAAAATGGCTCAAGACATAAATTGTCCAGAATGGTTCTGATTCTGTCCTTATTGCATTATTAGATATATTAGATATCCACTTGGAATTTCTAAGCTAGTAATAGACCTCTGCTTTTCCCCACATATTATCAAGTGCCCCTCTCTTGCCAGTACTTCCTACTCCATACACTCCAGCTTGATAGTACAGCCAACATTTTTTTCACAACCACATGATATCCCAAAGAAAGCAAGGAGAATGCCTGGGAATCATTAATTTGGGCATTGTTTTCCTTAAGGATGATATACATACTAGAGTGGAACAGTGAACAACATCTTGGCCAGAAAGCTTGCCATGCCTCTGCCCCACAATCTCTTTGTGAGCTTGAGCCCTCCATGATACACAGATTCCCACAAGCACAGTCAGCTGCCCTCATAGCATTTATGTTAGTCTTGTCCTCAGGCCCATCAGAGAGCATACCGGATAGAAGCCCTGCTCTACGGACCCTGAACCAAACCTCTGTCCCTCCCTGAATTCAAATATGTAAAAGGCTACTCACATTTTGTGGATAATTTTTGTGTCATGGGCCATTTCCTCTCTTTTCTCTGCCTTCACAGTTTGAAATTCAGCTAAGATCCATACCAGCTTTAAAAGGTTCAGATGTTATTGTGCATAAAAATTTTTAGAATTTAAGCCTCCAGGGGCGCCTGGGTGGCTCAGTGTGTTAAGCCTCTGCCTTCGGCTCAGGTCATGATCTCAGGGTCCTGGGATTGAGTCCTCCATTTCCTCCATCTCCTCTTACTGTACTTGGTTTCTCAAATCTTCTCAGGAGTCAGTCTGGATATTTCTGCCTTTGGAGACTAAGAAAGAATTCCCCAAGTGTTTGGTGCATGCATGTGTGCATGTGCACATGCACGTGTGTGTGTGTGTGTGTGTGTGTGTGTGTGTGTGTGTGTGTGTTGGGAGGGGGTGATAGGAGAATACCACATGCTCAGGAGAGAAACATGGAAGAAAATGTAAAACAATGAGGCTGGAAGTGCTATGGTCATCTCCAGACTAGGGAATTTGGATTTTACAGGTGAAGGGTTTTTAAATGGGGGTGGGAGTGGGCAAGGTCAGATGTGTTTTAGACCATTTGGAAGAGTACGGATTGACTACAGGGTGGAAAACAGATTGGAAAGAAGAAGGACTGGAGGCATGGAAACCAAATATAAGACTGTTGAAATGGTCCATGAGAGAAATGACAAGCGTCCACAGTAAGGCAATGGCAGTGGGGAAAGAGAGGCGGTTGGATTAAAAAAAATAGTGGGCTACATCAGCAAGATCTGGATGGCAAGCAGAGCTCATGTTTTAATTATCCAGTTAAAAATCTTGGGAAGTTGGCAGTATCCCAGACAAGTATAAGAAATAGGGAGTCAGTCATAGGGGCACCTGGGTGGTTCAGTTGTTAAGCATCTGCCTTCCGCTCAGATCATGAACCCAGGGTCAGGGGTTCCAGCCCCACATTGGGCTCTATCCTCAGTGGAGATCCTGCTTCTCCTTCTCCCTCTCCTGGTCCCCCACTTCTGCTTGTGTGCTCTTTCTCTCTCTCCCTTTCTCACTGTCACACTCTGTCAAATAAATAAATAAATAAATAAAATCTTAAAAAAAAAAAAAGTCAGTCATAGAGAAATGGATTATCTGTGTGGTTAATCTTAGTTTTTCTGTCTCCAGCGCCTCTGGTGGTCCAGCTGATATGGTATGGCACACGTACCCACCAAATTTACATTGTTAGCAGGAATTATTTTTCAGGGGTAAAGTCCCATATTAGAGATACAGTTTTATCAGGATATCACTAAGGCTCAGAAGTTATCTCCCACATGAAAACTAAAGCCCTGTTTTTTGTAGTGTGCAGGGGTAGAATGTTCCACACTTGGCAGTTGGTCTTTCACAACACCCGACACCAAGAGGGTCCTGGGGTCGGGACAAAGCCCTCAGGATGTGTGTATGTGCGCCAACACCTGAGAGAAAGCTTTTGGCTTTTGGGGAAACTGGGGCTGACTGGCTCCCCTTTGTGAAAACAGTTCCTAGACCTGAGGGGTTCGAGCCATGCTCTGTGCTTCTAGGTGTCACAACTGCTTCTGTACTCATGAGACTGAGTGTGGCATGTGGGGCAAATGCGTCGTCCTGACGTCACCCTGGGGCACTGGCGTTGTGCATACACCACCCGTTTCGGGCAAGCCTCCCTGCTCAGATAGCCTCCAGAGATGTTGACTGAAAGGAGGGAGTCTCCTCCTGTCCTCTCCATAACACGGATGTGCAGCACACTGCTTTGCTGATGCTTGCTCCAGTGGGGTTGGCCAACAGAGAGGGTCAGGCGGAGAAAAGGGGAGCTGCTGTCAGAAGGACTCCAAGCACTAAGAACTGGAGTTTGTGTTCTGCCATGCGTCCCGCGGTCGCCGTCACAGCAGCAGCAGGAGCCAGTGGCGACGTCCTAGTGGGGGGCTCCAGGGAGGCTGAGTGAATGGGGCGCCTTCTCGGATGTCCTCTGGCCCCAGGGCCGGGAAGCTTCCTTAGGATTCAGATAGCCACATGTGGGGGCAATTCTTTCTCTCTTTGAGAAAGAGGCCTGCGCAACAAAGGCAGCTCGCCTTCAGGATTGTTTCTTGGGAGTAAGGCACTCTCCACTTTTCCAGGCTCCGGGCTGTAAAGGCATCAGTCTTCGTGGAACGACCTGTGCTGGCATTCCACCCTGCCATGTTTCACACAGGGAGGCCGAGGGACGTTACCTGGGGCTTTCACACACACTCTGAGCTAGGAAAAGGCTTCCTCGAGTAGGACGAGAAGCGCTGACATGGGAGAGGCCTGCCCGTCAGTTCAGGTGATACCCGCTCTGAGAGCGTGAAGGCCTCTGCCTCCCCCCTGAAATCTTCTCTCTTCGCGGACCTACTAAAGGGTAAGACATGTATCTTGGAGAATGGTGTTGCTTTACATTCAGGGCCGGGCTGGCTCGCAGGGTTTCCAGACAACCAGCTTAAACGATTCTGTCTCTCTGAAACACACTGCTGCCCCATCTGTGCTGGGGCACCCAAGGTGGAGAGAAGCGAGTCTGCTGTCAGAAGGACTCACTGGCATTCAGACGGGGAGTGTGTATTCTGCTCTGGGTCCCGCGTTCGCGGTCCTGGAAGCAGCAGGAGCCCATGTGAATCCCTCCTAAGGGTTCCAGGGAGGCTAAGTGAATGGGGCCGCTTCCCGGATGTCCTCCGAGCCCGAGGGCCGGGAAGCTTCCTTAGGCTTCCGCATCCACACACGGGGCGTCTCTCTCTCTTCACGAAAGAGGACTGCATGTGAAAGGCAGCTCGGCTTCAGGCTTGTTTCTTGGCAGGAAAGCTCTGGTGCTCTCTCGACTTTTCCAGGCACCGGTTCGAGAAGGCTTCCTTCTCTGGAGGGTGATGTGTGTTGGCATTCCACCGTGACCTGTTTCACGCTGGGAGGCCAAGGGACTTTCCCTGGGCCGTTCACTCACGCTCTGAGCTAGCAATCGGTTCCCCGTGGAGGACGCAAGGTGCTGAACAAGGGAGAGGCCTGCTCCCCTCAGCATGGGCGTTCCCCGCTCAGGCAGCGTGCGGGACGCTCCCGCTCCCCTGCACGCTTCTCTTTCCATGGACCTCGTTCGGGGGAAGACGTATGTCCTAGAGAATGGCGTTGCTTGGCGTTCCGAACCCAGCTGGCGCACTCGGCTTCGGGGCCCCTGGTTGAAACGACCCTGTCTCCATGAAACACGCTGCCCCCCCAGGTGTGCTGCGGCAGCCCCAGGTGGAGAGAAGCGGGGCTGCTGTTAGGAAGACTCCCTGGCCTTCAGAACTGGAATGTGTATTCTATTGTGCGTCCCGGGGTTGCGATCACCATAGCAGTAGGAGCCAGTGGCGACGCCCTTCTGGGGGTCTCCAGGGAGCCTGAGTGCATGAGCCGCTTTCTGACAAGTCCACTGACCCTAGGGCCAGGAACCTTCCTTAGGCTTCCACACCCGTACTCAAGTGCGACTCTTTCTCTCATCGCCAAAGAGGCCTGCCAGCGAAAGGCAATTCGACTTCCAGCTTGCGTCTTGGCATTCAGGCTCTGGGGCTCTCTCGAGACATCCTGCTCTGGGGAGCGAGGCGAGCTGGCGTTCCACCCTTAGCTCTTTCACGCAGGGAGGCTGAGGGACTTTCCCTGGAGCATTCACAAGCACTCTGAGCTTGCAAAAGGCTTCCCTGAGGAAGCCTCAAGGTGGTGAGTCCGAAGAGGCCTGCCCCTCATCCCGGACGCTCTCTGCTCAGGGAGCGCGCGGGCCGCACCCTCTCCACTGCATGGTTCTCTCTTGGTGGACCTCCTTCAGGGTAAGACCTGTGTCCCGGAGTACGGTGGTGTTCTGCGTTCAGGGCCCCGCAAGCTCGCTCGACTTCCAGGCACCTGGTGGGAAAAGTCTCTGTCTCCCTGAAAGGCACTGCCACAACAGAGGTGCTGAGGCAGCCCTAAGTGGAGAGATGCGAGGCTGATGTCAGAAGGAATCCGTCCCCTTCAGACCAGGAGGGTGTATTCTACTCTGGGTACCGCGGTCAAGGTCATGGTCGCAACAGGTGCGGCTGGCGACACCCTCTTATGGGTTCCAGGGAGGCCGAGGGAAAGGGCGCCTTCATGGATGTCGTCCCTCCCGAAGTCCCGGATCCCTCCTTAGGCTTGGCACCCTCACGCGGGGTGACTCGTTCTCTCTTCGCGAAAGAGGCCTGCGCGCAAGGCAGCTCGGCTACAGGCTTGGTTCCTGGCGGCGAGGCTCTGGTGCTCTGTCGAGTTTTCCAGGCTCCCTTTGGAGCAGGCATCCTTCTGCTTGGAGCGACGTGTGCTGGC